>JBAGKO010000016.1:8110361-8125197 GCA_037177275.1 Acacia concinna
ATCATGTTGGTTGACAATCTGAGATCATTTATCATCCTTCTTAGTGCACTCTAAGGGACTTAAACAATGTTTTAATAGAAGTTGACTAACTTGGGATCATAAGGAAGTTTTCATAAGTTAAATCATTGGACCTAAGCGGTCGCTTGAGATTTTTAATCAAGACTTAGAGATTTAAACTCCTTTATCATTTGAGAGAGCGATGATAGCCGAGCGAACATCACCGAGAGTTTATTTTATCATATCGTTTCCATCTACATCCCTCTTTAAACCTAAAATCTCCAAAAAGATTTTCTTTTTTATTTTCTTTATTTTGCACCAAAAACCCCCTTCTTTTTTAAATGGTTTGAAAATTAGTTTCTAGGAATTTCAGTTTGCGCTCCTCGAGAAGAACGATTTGTTGCCTCTATACTACATTATTGGTGCAATCATTCTAACAGATTGAAACAAGCGACAGTTTCGATCCGATCAAGGCTCCCTTTGGTCCTCATTATAAGACCTAATAGATTTTTTTAGAGAGATTAAGGAAGACAAAAAAGTCAACTAGGTGTTCTAATTAAGATAAGAAATAATATAAATATTACACTATATTTACATGTAATAAGGCTCATTCCGGTCATAATTATAAGACCTAATTAGTTTTTTTGGAGAGATTAAGGAAGTAAAGAGAGTCAACTAGATCTTATAATTAGGTCAGATGTAGTAAAAATATAACAATATATTTAGATATATGTGTGTGACCTATATAATATGATTGATACATTTTTCAGTCATTTCCAATTAAAAGTTATTTTTATAAAATTTTAACCAAACAAATTTTACTTTTACATAAGTAACTTATAAATAACTTCTACAATTTTTATTTTTAATACATATTAAATTATACAATCTTACTTTTAATCAATCAATCTTACTTTATACGGACTAATATTTTATCCAAACATAGAGATTTCAATATTTGTGATCTTTAGAAAATGAATAATAAAGACTTGGGCCCCACCTGTCCAGCTATTAACCCCACCACCAATGGAAACCCGTTGTTTTGTCTGACACGTAAAGATAAGGGTGGGGCCACCCGCGTGGCGTCTCCTCGCGGCGTAGTCAGAGTCACAATCATTAACCTTTCATATTCATAAATGCTAATCATAATAAAATTTCTCCCCCGAAATTACTTTCTCTTACTTTTCATTAATTGAATAAATAATTCCATTTTTATATTTTTTTATTTTATATAATTTCTGTACAAACTACAAAGTTCACACCATTCTAGTAGTATCTACATACCCCTGAGCCCTGTTAATGATACCATTACCAACCCAACACAGAAAGCTTGTCTCTTCCAAAATCTCTGTGCCGGTCCTTCTTCAACCTATAAATCCTCCGACCAATATTCCATTCTCTCTTAGCTCTAACTTGTGACTTGGATTCAGTACTGTTATACCAGGAAGACTTGAAGGCCGATTGAGGCATCGGAGTGGTCTCAGATCGAGGCTCTTCCTGATCCCCTCGCCATGGCCCCTCAGTGGCTGTTGGTATGGGTAATGGCGTCCTTTCTCCATGGGAATGCAATGCCGATCACGTTTTCTGCGAGGCTGATTCATCGTTTCTCTGAAGAAATGAAGACGCTCCAGGTTTCGAGTAGTGGTGGTGGTCGTCGTAATGTGTCTGGTGGCTGGCCGGAGAGGAGGAGTATGGAATATTACCAGATGCTTGTTAGCGGCGACTTTCTCAGGCATAAGATGAAGCTTCGAGCACCACATCAGCTCCTTTTCCCCTCTCACGGCAGCAAAACGATGTCGCTTGGAAATGACTTTGGCTGGTAAGCTTCTTTTTCTCAATTAGAAAATTATTAGAATTGTTCGTTGGTGTCCAATCGTTAACAGAGCTAGTGAACTAAGCTTTCAGTTACTATGTTTTGAAAGAAAACTGAAACTGTTTTTTGTTTTGCGAAAAACGATTAGAAGTTTCGACTCTCAGATCAAGGCTGAGAAATACAAGGGAAGTATATCTAACTCTTTTAATCGGGGAAATTATTCTCTCGGCCAAAGAAAATATGGAAATTATTCGTTCTGTTTTTGTAACCTAGTGGAAATTCTTGGGTTTGAGATTATCGTTTTGTTCCGGTTTTTCATTTTTGGAATAAAAATTTCGCCCAAAAAGTTTACATCCGTGTTTATGGATGCTTCAAGTGGAAACTATTAATGTATCTACAAAAGTTGCTGAATAGTAGTGTCCATTTCTTTAAGACCCGAAACCTGTTAGGTACGGCGTTGTCTTTTGTATTGACGAAGATTTCGACAGAAGCATTCAAGTCTTTTTTTTAATGAGAGAAAAAGTACAATAAACATCTTTTTGAAATGAATGCCTCAGATATTTTCTAAATACAATTTTTCTCCTGGAGCCTTGTTATCGTTATGCTAGTGAGGGAAGATATCTAACCACAAAAGTTACCATCTATAAAGCTGAAAAAATGTAAATCTTGCTTATATTTTTATTGATTCTTCCTGTCTCCTTATGCTTCATCTTTGCCTAAAGCCACCTTCTATTTGCCCATTGCTTTTTGAATGTACCTATTCTTTTTAGAATAATGAATTGGTATATATCATAATTTTCATCTGTTTGCATGATTCTCAAGTGTCTTTGTGTAATTTCTTAGGTTACATTACACATGGATTGATATAGGTACGCCAAGTACCTCATTCCTTGTAGCACTGGATGCTGGGAGTGATCTATTTTGGGTTCCATGTGATTGCATTCAGTGTGCTCCTCTCTCTGCAAGTTACTATGCCAATCTGGTAGGCAAATCATCTCATGTTTTAATCATCTTAATGTATCATCAGTGTTTTTCTTTCCTCCCTTTTGCGTTGGAATTTTTAGTCACTTTTGTTGTTCTTCAGGTGCTCTTGCTCAATATCGTGATGCCAATGCCAATGTTTTATTTTGTTTGGGTGGATGTCTTTCCTAATTTTCATTGAAATTACCTTAAGTCCAAATGTTTCAAGTTCCAAGCAATTAATTACTGATATAATGGCCTGATTGAATCAGTTGGTCTAAAGTAAATATTTGAGAAATGTCTGATTGCAAAGAACTTTGAATGAGACAATATATAGTATTCACTTTCTTATTTCTGATATCATAAAACTTTTTACCACCATTCTGTAAGTTAAGAAGACTTAACCCTTAGTCCCACAATAATTCTCTATCAACATTTGAAGCTCAGACGTGAGACTGAATTATATCTCGTTGCATGTTTAATCTTTTGACACTGGTGTAAGATTCCGGCCATTGACAAATTTTGTCTTTCTAGTGATATGATAGTCTACTGTGTAACAAAGATGCATGCCCTTGATTGAGCCAATCTTCATGCTGAATGTAAAGTAACATGGGAGAACACTTCCTTAATCTCTGCATATTTTTCAATGGAATTGTGACGTCATAGCTAAGACTTGGTAACAGGTTTAGCACTTATTTCCAATAATTGATTGGCAGGTGCTCCCTCGGGGCATGTATTATGCAGGATAGAGATCTGAATGAGTATAGTCCATCTCGGTCAACATCCAGCAAGAATCTATCTTGTGGCCACCACTTATGTGAGATCGGTTCCAACTGTAAAAGTTCCAGGCAGCAATGTCCTTACACTGTCAATTACGTCTCAGAGAATACATCAAGTTCTGGATTGTTAGTAGAGGACATATTGCATCTTGCGTTAAGCAGTGATGGAGAATCCAACTCAACAGTTCAGGCTTCAGTCATTATTGGGTGTGGCTGACAAATCTGTTGCTCCTCACTTGAGTGTATTCCTGATGAGTTGTACTTATAGAGGATACCTAACACATTTTTTTACTCAACATCTACTACATTAACAAATGCAGGTGTGGTATGAAGCAAAGTGGTGGTTATCTGGATGGGGTTGCTCCAGATGGTCTAATGGGTTTGGGAACTGGAGAAATTTCAGTTCCAAGCTTACTTGCCAAATCAGGATTAATCCATAATTCTTTTTCAATGTGCTTTGACGATGATGATTCTGGTAGAATATTCTTTGGGGACCAGGGATCAGCCATCCAACAGTCTACTCCATTCCTGCCATTGGATGGAACATAGTATGGAATTCCATACTCTTAACTGAATTTACAATCATTCACAACATTCAAACTACTTACAAAAATACCATATTTTTATTTGTTATTGATTACTTGGTCTAGTTCAACATATGTTATTGGAGTAGAGGCATGCTGTATCAAGGATTCATGTCTTAAGATGACGAGCTTCAAAGCACAGGTTGACAGTGGAACATCATTTACATTTCTTCCAGGCCATGTGTATGATGCGATTACTGAAGAGGTACCTATGTTTTGTGAACTTTCCATGACTGTAAATTTCTTGTCAGCCGTTTAATATGATTTCCTTTGTGGCAGTTTGACCAACAAGTGAATGCTTCGAGATCTACCTTTGAAGGATCCCCTTGGGACTATTGCTATGCTTCTAGGTAAATTTAATTACTAGTTTTTTCTTTCTTTCTCTCTGCTTTTCTGTTTAGTGCGCAATATATGCTTGAACAGTGCCATTTATATGCCTTTATGGTTACTTTTTTTCTTTTTCTTTCGATTTTTTTTGATACAGTTCACCTGAGTTGCCCAAGGTTCCCTCCCTCACATTTACGTTCCAACAGAATAGCAGCTTTATGGTTCATAATCCTGTATTTGTATTTTATGACGATCAGGTTAGTAGGAACTAACTTTCCATTACTTGAACCTTTTCATTTCTTGATAAATAACCTGGTTCTCAACTTGTATGAAGTAAACAACTTGATTATAACAGTATGGCATAGGGTTTTGACCATAAAAATAACTAATATTCCAAATCTGGCCAGTTTAATTTGTTCTCACCCATTAGTTGGTGTGTCTAGGCTCTAACTAACTTTGGCTCATTTAATCTCTTCCTTGCTGTCCTTGGTTATTGCCAATTTGTCCCAACCTCCCTATTTTCATCTTCCACACACTATACATGGCCACAGGGTAGTTGATCTGCTTAGTTCTTTTTCCTTCACATTGCAGTTATAGTCACTCCCCTCTAGTGAAGTGGATATGCAATGCAGACTATCTTTACAACAACAACAACAACAACAACAAAGCCTTAATCCCACTAGGTGGGGTCGGCTAAATGCAGACTATCTTTGGGGGGGAAAAATCATATCCATGTTTAAAAACTCAATTTAGACTTGACTTCTAAAACACGTACATTTTTATGTACTCATAATTTGATGTATTTTCTTTTGTGTATCTGTCAGTATCTTTGCTTCCTAGAGCAAGAATACGTAATTTCTAGTAGAACTGAGCTAAAGCAATTTTAGTGTCTTTTCTTTAAAGCACAAACTTCTTTTTAAATACATTAGTGTTGCATAAATGCAACTCACAAGATAAATTTCAATATTTTGAGCAATACAGATTAAAAAGAAGGGAAATGTAAGAAATGATGAAAAGTTGTATATATTTTTTTCCTTTTCCTTTTTTTCCTTGTTATAGGAATATTTCTCCTATAATTGCTGTAACAGAATATGAAGACTGGCCCTTTTGGTGCAGGGAGTTATTGGATTTTGTTTAGCCATACAACCAACAGATGGAGATATGGGAACAATTGGACGTAAGATTGAATATTTTCTTCAGCAGTCTGCTATTTCCCGCTACTTGCCTTGACTCTGAAAATATATCTCTGATCTTTAAACTGATGAACTTTTTGCAGAGAACTTCATGACTGGGTACAGGCTGGTATTTGATAGGGAAAACATGAACATGTCCTGGTCACATTCAAGTTGTGAGTTTATTGTGCTTCTTTACGAATTTTACATGTTACCACGAGTGTACGCACATTTTGTGTGCATCAAACCAAACCACCATAAATTGGCAATAGGTATGAATCATTGATTCTCTCCTACATGCATGTTTTTTAGGTGAGGATCTTGCTTCTAAGAGTATGCCCGTGTCTCCAAATAAGACGCCGCCAAAACCCTTGCCGACAAATGAGCAGCAGAGAACCAATGGTCATGCAGTCGCTCCAGCTGTTGCCGGAAGAGCTCCCCACAAACCATCAACTGCTTCATCTCATATGATGTCATGCCGACAACAACATTGGCACATTTGCTTGTTTCTTCTTCTTCAGCTTGTAGTAGCCTCTTTAAGGCTTTGAGATTATCCTGTTACATCCGCATGCATTTTATATTGTCTAGTAGGGTAGTATTACATGTATATGCATTTTGTCCTCTAGTTCTGTAAGTATTTTAGATGCTTTTATCATCTGATGCTGCCATTTTTACCATCCTAGGCATTAGATTGATCGCAACTAGTGAAGGATCATATTTTTTTAACTTCCTCCCATGATGAGGTTGAGGCTGTATAATTTTATTTGTTTGGTTTTATCCTCCTGTGTTGAGACTTTCTCTATCGTGCAGTTTGTGCGCATTGCAAACAGTTAGTTATCCTCCCATAGATTTTTAAAAAAGTGTTGGGCGCTAAGCAACAGAGGATTTTGTTAGCAATTTTTATAATTTACGAGGACAAAGTAAGCTGTCACTTGCTTTTTTTTTTTGTTGTTGGGGAAATTGGAATGTGGGTCATGATTTTGAAACCACACAATTTCATGAGATTAACATTGCATATAGAATATAGATCCAAGTTGTGGACTAAGTGATGTAACAAGATGCAAGCTGTATCTGAATACTACTATTTCAGATAAGAAAGTGTTTCAAATGCTCCTTAGGAAATTGTGCTAGTTGACGTAACCATGTGGATGCGTTTCATAACAAAAACGTCAAATATACCAACTAAACATCATAAAATCTTAAATGGAGTAGAATTGGTCTTGGGAAAGTCCAATGGCATGAGGTCTTATAGCGAAATAAAAGATTCCCTTACACAATATAATCTCACCTAATCAATGTTGATATGGATTCCAGCTGAAGTTGACTTGTTTTTTCCCTCTTTGGGGCAAAAGCCTACTTTTCAAAGCTACTTCACAAAATAAAAACTTCTTTTCAGTCCCAACTCTAGTGCGTTGTTGATTAATGCCATTACTCAAAGGCAAGAACACCTTGTTTTTGTTTTTTGGGTTTTGGGGGGGGGGGGGTTGAATCTTTTATTTAGTATACTATCAATTGGACTTTAATTCTGTTTCTACATTCTATTATCAAGAATTTGGAAGCAATCAATTACTCTTGTGATTGCCCTCCTTAAACACAGGTATTTCTTTTGAGACTTAAGGTTGAGATTCAAAAAGATCTAGTGAGACTTTACATCGATAAACTAATTCTATATCGGTGAAGATGGATCTTTTGGCAAGCTTTTTAAATACTTTTCATTCCAAATTGAATTTTGGTTTGGTTTGGGGAAGAATGCAAATGGTGAAGGTAAACAAAGATGTTAAGTGTGAGCGTATTAGGGTTCACTTTCCCAGCTCATTTCCGAAAAGAAAGTTCCTTTTTTTGGATTCACAAAAAGAATCAGGCATGCATATCGTAAAGCAAAAGGAGATATCTTGCTTTTTAACTACAATAAATCCAACACCCTTTTTAACCATTACCTTCAAGGAAAACACATCAAGTGGCTCTCACCTATGAATGATCATTGATTGGGAAATTTTTAGTGTATGTGGTGTGATTCATGCACACAATTAATTAACTTTCTTGTTCAAATAATCCATTTATAAGCAATTACCTAAGAATTTAATAAACTTTTTAATAATCAAGTTCTTTTTTTATATATAAGAAAATTAAAGTTAATCGAGTGTGAGGGGCTTCCTAAGATTAAGGTATGCCTTAAGGCTCAAATAGTTTAAACACACCCTCACGCACAAATATATCAACACCAAGTTGCTAAAGTTATTTCTTATATACACCAAAAATAAACATTATTGATATGTGTTGGTGGTGGAAGAAGTTATAGACACTTAAGCTTAAGACCTTGAATTCGAATTTTTATATATTTTTAAGTTGAGTCTCTATTTTATCATGCCAATGAACACTTCTTGTGCCATAGAAAGGAAAGTGCATCTGCTTCTATTGACTCTTTCTTCTTTTGGGTCAAACCTTATATTAACTCGATTGTACAGTGAACCATATATTGCATACTAATTAAAAGTTGGAATTGTTGGTCTCACAATATATCTATCAAGATTATTGGTCCCTATATATATTTGTTTATTATATTGTTGGTTCCACTTAAAAGTTGCTAAGTGGAGGGGAACGGTGATATCACTGTCTTTAATTTCTTTCTTTCGTTCTTTTGTTTAAGTGAAATTTTTTTAGAAAGGGGTTAGGACCATCCTTGACGTGCAACTAACCCTTGACTCCAACAGTGAGATATTGTAACACTCATGACCAACTAATTTAAGGTGGCATGTCTTGGATTTATAAGATGTTTCACCAAAACTTTTATAAGAGTCGAACGCGTCCATTTAGTGAGTGTGTCTAACCCTTTAACTGTTGAACCCACGATATGAGAGTTACTGTCTGCAAAGCAAACAAAGTAAATTAGCTACTTGTCATCAAATTCCTATATTTAGTACTCGACAGTGTATCGAACAAGAGTGTTTCCAATAAAAAAAGATCCGTGAGCATATTATAAAAAATTCAAATTTCCTCCCCCTAAACAATCATACACACGCATTGTGATGCATACTTCTCACCCGCTTCTTTTGTTGTATATGCCCATAATGCTCGATTCTTATAAAACCTTTTGGCCTTACCTTTTCGAAAACGACTGTAAATAAATAGAAAAAAACAACAAAGAAAGGTTAACTTAGATTATTTTAACTGCTTCGTTTGGTTTTTCTTTGTGAAATATCTCTGAAATGGAGATTCCTTAAATGCTAACTGCTTTAGTGGATTAGATCAATATCGTCAAGTATTAATCAAAGGAAATATATTTGTCCTCGCTCACAAGAAATTACACTAAAACCATGGTCTTTGATGTTGGAAGTAATTAATTTAATTAATTAATTAAGATTATATCCGTTTCCAATCAGCGTAATTTGAAAGAGATATACGTGCATGGTGATAAAATCTCCCCTATAAAGCAAGCCCGATCACTGAGTCTATTTACTAATTGCGATGTTAAAGAGAATTCCAATTGAGAAAAAAGGGATTTATTTCAATTTTCTATCTTTTATTTTAAACTTTCGGACCTCTGAATGTCTTCGGCTAAGAGTTTGTTTGGATTGAACTTTTAAGAATGACTTATAGAGTAGAATGACTTTTTCAAAATATCTTTTTCAGAATAAGTCATGTGAAAAAGTTGATTTTAGAAAATTGAGAGTGTTGGAATAAATGTTATTAGAATAACTTTTTCCATGATGAAATGACCAAAAAGGGTATTAGCTTTTATAATAATTACATATAAGGATTGTGATGTAATATAAATTATTTTTATATTAAAATTTCACAATAAATACCAAAATTTAAATAAATTGGATTACAAAATTAAAATTACAATATTAGTCCATAATATAAAATGATAAAAAATAGTCCAACACATATTTATTAAAACATGTAGTATAATATATTTTGCATAAAAGTATGTAATTTATACGATTGTTAAATGTTATTTAGTGTCTGTTTGGATACAATGAAAAATAGTTGGTTTGGGGCAAAACCAACTTTTAAAGAAAAAACACCTAAACACATCCATTTTTTCCAACAGTCATTTTAACTCTAAACCAACCTTTGGAAAAAAAAAAAACCCAAACACACCCATTTTTTCCAAAAGCCATTTTAACCCCAAACCAACTTTTGAAGGAAAAACATCAAAACACACCATTTTTTTGTTTTGCAAAAGCCATTTTAATCCCAAACCAACTTGTTTTTCTCAAAACTAACTTTTTTCAAAAGCTACTATTTATGGCTTTTCCAAACCAACTTTCCATATTTAAATTTTGGTATTTATTATGAAATTGTAATCTAAAAATAATTTATATCATATCACAACCCTTACATATAATTTAAATAAATTAGATAATAAAATTAAAATTACAACATTAGTCCATATTATAAGATGATAAAATAGAAAGAGGAAGGAAAAAAGTGAAAAAAATGAAAAAAGTTGGTTTGGGGTACGTAGTGAAAATTTTAGGGAAAGAGGAAGGAGAAAAGTGAAAAAATGAAGAAAAAGAAAAGTAGAAAGGTAATTTTTGAAAAGTTGGTTTTTGAGGGAAAAAAGTTGGTTTGGGGTCAAAATGATTTTTCTAAAAATGAGAGTGTTTGAGTATTTTTTTTTCTAAAAGTTAGTTTAGCTTCAAAAGGATTTTTTTTATGGATATCCAAACAGAGACTTAATCAACATTATTTCCCTCATAAACAAAAATTAAGCTTCAGTTTGGCTGTTGGAAATTTTATGAATGGAAATGGAATGACTCTTCTGATGTTAGCTACTCGTGCCAAATAGAAATTACTTTTAACTAATTTATACATATACTAATAAAAATAATTAATTGTATTAAATTTGTCACAAAAATTAAATAATTTTTAATATTATTCTTGTTAATTATACTAAACTCCAATATCATATTATTTTTCCTTCCTCACAACACTATTTAATATGAGTATATATGGAAAAATATAGTATTTAATTATCTTCAAAATTAACAAATATTTTATAAAAAAAATGTCCAAAAGGGTCTTTAAAAATGCATCTTATAATAGATACCGAATGTAGAGGGTGCATAAGGAAAGCTGCCTGATTTTAAGTATAATTAATGCATTTTTTCAATGGTGCCCCTCATTCAAAATTAGAAAAAAGGAGGCTTTTTTACCTTCATGCTATAAATAATAGTAATAATAATAATAATAATAATTTAAATGCTACACTTTTAAAAATATTTACTAATATGCTGCATTAGAACTCATTCTTGTGTAGAACGAGTTTCAAATTACAAATAACTCGTTCAGACCGTGAACAAATTTCAATTAGTCTATAATAAAAAAGTGAACGTATGGATTACAAACGAGTTTAGATTTTTTAAAATGTAAATTTGTTTAGAGCTTGAACTAGTTCCAATTTGCCTTATAGTGACGCATCCTCCTATGCACATAATCTCTTAAACGTGTGCACATGATTGAGCCTCTTTTAAAAATTATAGGTGTAGACATGTAAATGATTTTCTTATAAAATAAATTGTAGTTTAATTTTTTAGCTAGAAGATTAAATAAGATTTTATGCATATTCATAAAATATAATACCATTCATATATATGTTTTATTAATACACACACATATATTTTTAGTCGTTTAAGTTTATATAATGTATTATTTTGGTCCCTTAAGTTTAAAAAGTGTAATTATAGTTCTAAAATTTAACACCGAGCAACGTGATTAATGATTTTTTTTTTGATTACATGTGACCGGGATTGAACCTGGATTGGTGCCACATAAGGCACTAACCATACCATACAGCCTAGAGGCTGTTGGTATTAACAGAAAATATTGACATGGTAAACTTAGATAGTGTTTGGTTTAACTTATTTTGACTTATAAGCTACTTATATGAAAAAGTAGCTTTAAAAATAACAAGCAAAGTGTTTTTTAATTTATTATTATTAATATTAATTTCAAATACATTTGTAATATTAATAAACTTTTTATTTTATGAAAGGCAAGCATTTAAATGTCCCCTAAATTCTGTTTTTAATTTAATTTTATAATTTATAATTTTTAGTTATTGGACATATGTAATGATAAGATTTTTATTTTTTAAAAATACAAAAACAATAAATTAAAAAACACTTTTCTTATTTTTAAAGCTAGCTACTTTTTCATATAAATAGCTTATGTCTACAAAGTAGATCCAAACAGTCCAAAATGAGAAGCTACTTATTTTATTTTATTTTTTGTTGATAAGTAACTTTAAGTCAAAATAAGTCAGATTGGCCGCGTTAAATTTTAAGACTACAATTACACTTTTCAAAACTTAAGGGACTAAAATAATATTTTATATACATTTAAATGACTAAGAGTACATGTGTGTGTATGTTAATAAAACATATATATATATATGAATGAGATTATATTTTATTAATATGCATAAAATTTTATTTAATCTTCTAATCAAAAAATTAAACTACAATTTATTTTATAAGAAAATTATTTACATGTCTACAACTAAAATTTTTTTAAAAGAGGCTTAATCTAGTGCACACATTTAGGAGGCTCTGTGCATGGGAAGACGCATCACTAGAAGACAACTTGAAACTCGTTCAAGTTATAAATAAGTTTACTTTTTTCAAAATTCAAACTCGTTTACGGTTTGATTAAGTTCTTTGTAATTTGAAACTCAATCTATACAAGAATAAGTTCCAGTACAATAAATTAGTACATATTTTTAAAAGTGTAGCATTTAAATAATTTTTATTATTGTTTATAGCATGGAGGTAAAAAAGCCAAAAAAGTGGAGTAGGAATTTTTGCAATAAGTGATCGCCACTGCTAATAATGACATGAGGGAAAAAAGAATTTAATTCCATACCTAATTAAGATTAATAATTAACTCAACTAATATTTCCATTTTTTTAAAAAAATATAGTAATTGAGATAAGGGGAAGCGTATATATATGGATAGTACAATAACATATAAGTGACGTCAAAAGAATAATCTTTTCAAATCAACTTGTTTCATTGAGCGTCACCAAATATTTTGTCAGAATGTTTTCGGTCAGTTAAAACCATAAAAAAGGAAAGAAAATCAACTTGCATGAATTATTTCAAGTTTTTAATATTTTTTCTCTTTTTATAGAAAAAGTTATAGTTATTTAATTGAGCAAACTGTCGTTTTACATTGCCTCGCGATCATATGCTAACCTTAGCGGGCAAGTTGCATATGTGTGTGTGTATATATATATATATATGCTTGAGTACTTACTCAAAAGATAAGAAATTGGGAAAATAGCAGTAAGGTCCCAAATAAAAAAATTTACTTTAAAGTGGTCCCTAGATAGAAATAAATTACTGTCAAGTCATAATGACGTCGTTGAGATTGTTAATGACAATCTCAGCCATTAACTTTAGAGTTGTTAATTGGAATTTAGCAGTAATATATTCTTTATATCTGAGATCTGACAGTCATATTTTCCTATCTCGAAACCACTTTAACATAAATTCCTTTATTTGGATCTCAATACAAATTTACTAAAAAAATATAAGATTAGTTACAATTGTTTACAAATAGTGAAATCTGGTCCATATAAGTGAAAGTGAACTTTGATTCTACTTTACATTTTAGATTGGTTTCTTTCTTTTTCGTTTTTTAAAGAATATTTTTAGTACTCTAATCCTAATACTTTAATCTAAAAAGATATTTATATGCCATTTTATTTTAAGAAATTAAACTTCACTCCATATATTAGCACTAATGGATGTGTTATTAACATATAAAATTTTAACATAAGCAATATTTCCCTTTTTATATAAGACAAAATGATATTAATAAAATGATAACATTATAAAGTATTAGTTATGATCGGACAAAGATAAAACATTACAAATTAAAAGGAGTGAGATGTAAAAGGAAATCCGAGAGTGAATTTTAATAAGGGAATTCATATCGTTTCAAATTTCATATTTAGAAGTAAAAAGAGTTGGGTTGATTCTCTTATCAATGCAAAAAAAAAAAAAATGTAATGAGTAATTTATAGAAATAAGTAATTCATTCCTAATGAGAATTACTAATAGAGAATTGCCCAAAAGTAAAGAAGAACAAATAGGGTTAAGTTCGGGGAGAGTTTTGTCCCAAAAAATTGGATAAGTATGCAGAAAATCATTGTGACGTGCTAATAATACAAGATATGACAGAACCAATAGGCCCCGCACTGCCACTTTTGCCCTTCTTCTCCTTTACATTTATTTAAACGTAAACCCCAAGCTCCACGACCACGTTCCCCTTCTATTACTTTATTCTTCTTTTATTGTCGGTTTCCGAAAGTTTTACAATTTTGAAGTTATCACATTACAATATTTCAAGAATTGATAAAAACGCCAATGTGGTTTGTGTAAAAGACATAACCTTATTTTACTATTTTGATCCTTTATTCCTTATAAATATTTAATTATAGCATATTTATTACACATGTGCTTAGTAGGGAAAAAAAACTATGTGTGTATAAAAAACCTATATATTCACATGATCTCTTTTACTTATATATAATAAAAATTAAACACACACAAGTTGCCATTTATGAGGAATTGATTATGCATCTAAATATAAGTTATCGGATATGTCGTTGATTAATTTGTTTTTTCAAATATTACCTCAATAATAATTTATTAAAGAGAACACCGTTTTTTTATACTTTTAAATAATACTCCCTCCGTTTCTATTTATAAGATTCAGTTGACTTTTTTGGAGAATCCTAGAAAAATTCTAATAAAGCTAATTACATTATTTAATCATATCATATATATCATATTTTACTACATTATATATTAGTTTATAAGTTAAATAACATATTTTAAAGAAAAACAATAAATTTTAATGTTTTTAAGTAATGAAAAAGCTTTCTTAAGATTTTTTAAGGATTCTCTATAAAAGTCAATTGGGTTTTATAAATAGGAACGAGGGTAGTAGTATGTAGAAAAATATTTCATTCCAAACAAAGTTAATCAATCAACACGTCCAGATGAGATTGTTAGATACGACTTATAATAACTAGTAAATAGATACTGAATATATCGGCTTTTTTATCTAAGTATTATAAAAAAAATAAATAAATACCGAGATCCAATATTCCAAGAAGTATTTACCGAGATGCTATAAGTAAAATCGCCCTCTGACTGTGCGAGTTTCGAAAATCGACTTACCCTTGTG
>JBAGKO010000016.1:8156634-8169692 GCA_037177275.1 Acacia concinna
TTTTAAAAAAATGACATAATAAGATGATACTGATGATTATGGGCATGGAGAAGATAAAAATCATAATGTTATTCATATTCTTTAGTGTTTATTTTATAATTTATGCCTTTATCTAATTATTTATTTGATTGTAGACATTAGTTTTGAAACTTCATGTATGTTGTCTTTTTTTTTTATGGTAAACATGAATAATATTTGATGTTTTAACTTAGTTTTGATAACAAAGAGAACAATTTTTTAATTGTATTTGAGGACGTCTAAATGTTAGACAAACTATAAGAAAAAGAAAAATTTATAATACAAATTAAAAAACGAGGAAGTTGAGTATTTATCTTTTAAAGAATTTTATTTTAAAAGAAAAGGTTATGTATTCTATTTATTAAAAAAGATAAAACATTTACTACTTTAAAAATATTTTTCTTAATTTTAAAATTTTAGCATTGAAGTAAATTTCTTTTAAAAAATATTTTTATTATTTTTTATTCAAGCCTGACAGGCTAGCCCGAGCCCGTGGCTAATCAGGCCGAGCCTAAAAATTTGATATATTTTGGGTGTCGGGAGCCCATTTAGGCCCGAGCCCGTGACGAGACAACCCTGTAGGGTTGGGCCAGCCCGTTTTTCCACTTCTACTTGTAAAATTAGATACACTTTTTAAAATAGGCAGATTGCATTGTCAAAATAGACACATAGATTTGTCAAAACAATCATATGGACTTGTCCAAATAAAAGGAAAATGAATTCATCAAATTGAATATATTTGTCAAAATAGATAGACCATATTGTCAAAACATATATAGGACTTGTTAAAATAGCCACATGGACCTATCAAAACAATTACATGGAATTGTCCAAATAAAACAAAAATAAATTCGTCAAATTGAATACACTTGTCAAAATAAACAGACTGTATTGTCAAAATAGACACATGGATTTATCAAAAGTGCCCCATGGGCTCGTTAAAATATCTTGAATGAGAAATAGTAACACGGAACTTTGCCTTCCCTTCTTCTTTTTTTAATGAATAGGGGCAGAGAGGCAATTTAACAATTAGATTTAATATCAGTAAAGTATTTAGGAACCTCTTTAATAAGAGAAATTCCTAAGAGACTTTTTCTGCAATTTTTTTTTTAATTCTTGGGACCTGAATACCATTTGCTCAACATTTTTTTGCCATCAAGATCATCCCATTTACACCCCAACTTTAAAATATGTGGGGCAAGTGAATCCTAAAGACATGTTGCCTCGTTTTTTTAAAACTTTGTGTACAGCTGTTTTTCTTTTGGTTTTTTCCCGTCACTCTTCTTTTTTTTCGATTTTTTCCCGTCACTCTTCAGACACTTGATATTGCACATCATTATCTCTATGTTGGACACGCAACATAGTGGAAAATATCAAGGTCAACTTCCTTGTATCAATTATATGAGGTTCTCCTATTACCTCTGCCATCCTGTTTTTTAAATATTATTATTTTATTATAAAATCTTATATACGATAAAAAAATAAAATACATGGTGATATGCAAATAGAGAATTTAAAATAAAAAAAATTAATCTTTTAATCTCTATAGTTGTAACTAAATTATAACTCAATCCTTACACTTAGATTTTATAGAACTTCATTTCTATAGAATAAAGGTCATAAATTAAATTATAAAATAGTCAATATTATAAGAACAGAGTTGTAGTGATTTAATATTTAGGGACTGAATTACAGCTAATTCAAAATTATAGAAGTTGAGGATTAAAGTGTAGGATTGAGTTACAATTTATTCAAAATTATATACTAAAAGATTAACTTTCCCACTTAAAATAGCGAAAACACTGGTTCTATATGCTTCTATCATAGAGGAAATGGATGATCATTTTAAAAAAAGAAAAAAACGGATGGACCTGATACAAAAGTACAAACGCTGCCGCTAATATAAAATTTTGTTGCCAGACAATCAATCATTCATTCATTCATAAAATAATGTTGTTAATTAATCGATTTTATATATTCCCAACAAGTGGAATCCCACCCACATATTTTAATGTTACACTCAGCTTCTGTTTCTCTCTAGTTCATCAAATTTGGTTTCTGCAGAAATTGCAGACAAACCAATCGAACTGAGATGGAGAAGAGCAATAGAGATGAAATAAGAGTTGATACTTCTGTAAGCCCCAGAGCTAATTCTTTGAAACCTTCAAAGATAAGAGCAGTAAGTGATGAAGCCAAGGCTCTTGTAGAAGCTGGCGTTCCTGTGATCAGCTTATCAGCTGGTGAGTCTGATTTTAATACACCGGATGTAATATCTGAGGTTAGCCTGATTTTGATTAACTCCATTTTATATGTATTTGTTTATTCTTTAGTTTATAAAACATTGGGTTGTTTTTGTGAGTGCTTAATTAGGCTGGAATTAATGCAATTCGTGAAGGTTTCACAAGATACACCCCACATGCTGGAATTCTAGAACTCCGCCAAGCAATCTGTCGCAAGTTAAAAGGTTCATGTGGTAAATTAGTTTATGCGTTTCATTCTTTTTTGCTTATTTTCCAGGGAAAATGATAGAAAAAGAATTTTAAAATTGCAAACTCCTAAATCAGGCTTTTCCCTTTTGAACTGCATTTCAAGTCTTGTCATTGCCTTATTAACTATTGGTAGGATATGATGTGTTATAAAGCTTTACAAGTGAAGGTCACGCAGTTCATAAAATGCTATGTGGTTGGGGAAGGGTTTTTTCAGTTGGATTAAAAAAAATTGAAGAAATGAGGTTTTTAAATTTTAATAAAGAGAATACATAAGATAAAAGAAAAAGAAAAATTAATTAAAATTTTTAACTTCACATCTTTTTTTTTTTTTTTACATTCAACTCAAAAATTTCCCATCCCTTTCCCATCAAATTTCTCATACCAAACAACCCTTGAAGGAATCTTCATCCTATAATAAGCTAATTTTAATTTTTTTGAGACTGAACTCTTCCTTTAAACTTGTGTTTATAGCAAAAATAGTTTCATTAAAAACTATGTTCATAGAAAGGGCCACCCACAGGTCACAGAACCTGTGACGGGAACTCTTAGCCAAACACCTGCTTGGCAAAGGAGAGAAGCTGGGCGCGTGATGGGAAAGAGGCCAACTAAACACTAAAGTGTGTTTTATAAATCCAATTATCAATATAATAGTCTTTTTGTACTGGACTTTCCCCTAAGCTTGCGTTCATCACAAAATGACAGTATTATTTTGTTTTTGTTGCAGAGGAGAATGGGATTACTTATTCCCCTGATCAGGTTGTGGTTAGTAATGGAGCCAAGCAAAGTATTTTTCAAGCGATTTATGTAGTTTGTTCCCCTGGAGATGAGGTGAAAGGCTTTATATATATATATATATATATATTTATATATATACTGAATTTTCAAGCTTAGAAATTGCTTGCATTATTGCTAATTATGTTTATGAGCCTTCCATTTATTTAGAATTTGATTGAGTCAGGTTATTATTCCATCCCCTTATTGGATTAGCTACCCACAAATGGCGAAAATGGCTGAGGCAACTCCTGTTATAGTTCCAACAAGCAAAACCAATAACTTTCTGTTGGATCCAAAGCTTCTTGAATCTAAACTCACTGAAAGATCAAGATTACTTATTCTTTGTTCTCCTTCTAACCCAACTGGATCTGTTTACCCTAAGAACTTGCTTGAACAGATAGCTCATATCGTAGCAAATCATCCCCGGCTACTGGTATAGTAGTAATTAACCATTATTAATTCGAACATTAACTTGTTGTTTATCATAATTTATCACAAACATACATCTGAATGGTTGTTTCAAATATATAGGTTCTATCTGATGAAATTTATGAACACATAATATATTCACCTGCAACTCATACTAGCTTTGCTTCTTTACCGGGCATGTGGAACAGGACACTAACAGTAAATGGGTTTTCCAAGGTTAGTATCTAATGATGCAATCTAATTGCTAATATATTTGGAACTGCCAATGCCCTGAATGAAACCTCTAATGGGTAGTCTGTTTTATTTTTTTTTTGGTACTTTATCAGTAATCTTTGTACTCTTTACTCCATCACCATAAATTATGAAAGTTTTGAAAGTGAACTCTTGTAGGCCTTTGCAATGACTGGTTGGCGTGTTGGATATATTGCTGGTCCAAAGCATTTTGTTGCAGCATGTACAAAGATGCAGAGCCAGGTATATTCATATATTCACTTGATCGTTTTCTTCTGGTTCAACACATTAAACAGTTACTTAGGTATTAAGGAATTAATTTTGGTCCTTAATATAAAACATATTTTTAATATTTGTCAATATTTTTTTAATGTACCTATATTAATGCTCCTTTAACAATAATGAAGGAGGAGAGGGAAGGAAGAAATTAATGAAGATGACTAAAGTGTTTTAAAAAATATATGCCGTTTAATTAACTCTCTTAATCTAATTAAATTAGGTAAATAAATTTTATAATAAGGTTCAAAAGGAGTACCATATATTCTCAAGAATTGATATGGACTGGTGGAAGCAATTTGTACCAATCATTTAGAAATTGTCTGGTGAAGTACAGAACATGTAATTTGAATTTTGGGGAATTTAGATGACTTCAGGGGCCAATAGTATATCTCAGAAGGCTGCATTGGCTGCATTGGGACTTGGTCATGCAGGTGGGGTGGTAGTTTCCACAATGGTGAAAGCATTCAAAGAGCGGCGAGATTTGTTGGTCAAAAGCTTTAGTGAAATGGAAGGTGTCAGAATATCAGAGCCTCAGGTACACAACATCATAATACTAAAAAATTAGCATGCTTGATCTATTATCTTGCTTCCATTGTAAGTATTTGCATTATGACTTGCAGGGAGGTTTCTATGTGTTCATAGACGTAAGCTGGTACTATGGAAGACAAGCCCAAGAGTTTGGCCTGATCGAGGATTCTGAGTCCTTCTGTCGGTATTTATTGAACAAAGCGCAGGTATTTGTAATTAATCGCCTCCTATGATATCATTTCCTAGTAAAGAAATTAAATTTAATCCTCTAGAATACCTTGAAATACAGGTGGCTGTAGTGCCAGGAGGGGCATTTGGAGATGATAATTGTATTCGCATCTCTTATTCATCATCTCTCACTTCCCTACAAGAAGCTGTAGAGAGGATCAAGAAATCACTTGTTCCTTTAACCACACAAACTCTGGTTTCAAGTCATTGAACTATCTTTTAATAACTTTGATTCTGTCATTGGATTGAGAATATGTAATATGTATTTTCAAAATTGTACTACCAACCCTATTAGTATATTGAAGATTAAAATAAACTATGTACATCTTTTGCATGTTTAAAGAGCATTGAACTATACCCAAAGGAACAGACTTGAAAATAACAAATCATTGAGCAAACTATCTTCCCAGCTCATCACTATGGCATTTTGGACTAAAAAGCTGTAAACTATGAATCATTTAAAAGATTTACAATCAATGTCTGGGCAAAAAAAACATTATATCCTTTCACAAAATTACTCAAATATATCCTTTATCATCGACCACCTCTCCTAATCCGAAGGAGCTGGTTGATCCAGGATGTAAAAATTTCCTGCTAGATCATGTGCAAGTTTAGCTAGCCTATCTGCTATATAATACTAATGTGGTCCCTAGCAAAAAGAAAATATCACAACATTCCAATGTCTGTGAATTAAGGCCTTGGCTTCATTAAACCTCCAAGCCATTCTCGTTGTTCTCCTACAATTGCTCCGCTGCTTCTTGATGAGAGAACAGAGGCACTGTTTCCAACCTTACAAAGCTTGATGTTATCTTATTTTCCTAATGTCCTTTCTGTGAATTAGTGTAGAGACAACACTTGGAGGCTAATTCTTATTTCTTGGTCCATTTCTGTAAGTGCTTATATTCTCTCCATTAAACATCACTATGGCATTTCCATTCCACAGTGACCTTTTTCTTTCTTTTATATTTCTGCAATGAAAATGTACCCATGACAATATTTTTCATGTAAAGGCCTTTTATTCTAATGATGTCAAACTCCTTGATTGAGTCTTCGTTAAGCGTAAGGTTGTAACTCAACCTGTATAGATATAAGGCAAAATTGTGTTTACGTTATAGCCAATATATATATATATATATATATATAATCAAACAATACCATAAAATTTCATAATTGTATTTAAGTTACATAGAGTTATCAATGGATACTCATAAAATTGTCAATGGAAACCCATGGAGTAGTCAAATGATACTTAAGTACAATTATAATATTTTGTTAAACCGTTTAATCATGTTTTTTTAATTGGGACTTAATCGTGATTTTCCATGAATATAACAAATGAAAAGCCACAAACTAAAACCAAAGCAAATACTCCATCTGATCCTAAATATAAGGCTCAATTTTGTGTCATAAAAATAGGTCTTATATTTAAAAATGGATGGAGTATATTTTTGGGGCTTGGGAAATGATTGAAAGGAGCCTCAACCACTTGGTATAATGCCGCTCTCAATGGTCCGTTGTCAATATGGGCCATAATTCATATAGGCCCATATAGGCAGTGTTAGCTTCCTGATTCCGTTAATGAATTTGTAATCTCCCACTGTTGGAGTTTGGTACCATTGGGGTACTAAATGGTGGGCCTGGCCCATTCTTCTGCTATTAAAGGATTAGGCTGATAGTGAGGATAAACATTAATGTGAGGGATATAATTTTGTTGTCTCTTTTTTTTGCGGTGTATCACAAAGTACGGTAAAATAGTTGTCACTTATTTTAGATAAATTACACATTAGTTGTGACATATTTTAGATCAATTACACATTCCAATGATCGAAATTATATCCTGAACTGGATGACCTCACATTAATGTTTATCCTCACTATCAGCCTAATTATTAAATAGCCGTAGAATGGGCCAGGACCACCATTTCGTTCGTATCCTAATGACACCAAACTCTGACAAGGTGAGATTAAAAATTCATTAATGGAATCAATAAGCTAACACTGCCAATAATGGGCCTATATGAATCATGGCCCATATAATTTAGGTCATTGGAATGTGTAATTTATATGGAAAAAAAGACTGGATTGAATCGGAACTCAGGTCGATTAGACCCAAATCTTGTTCGGTTCTATAGTTAGACTGCTAACCAAGTCAACTCAATAAAATCTGGGTCAATCGGTTGAATTGCTTGAATTGACCGAATTAGTTTTTTCTTTTTCTTTTTTCTTTTTTTTAAAAGTCCCAAAACGATTACCAGGAAAGTACTCAACTTGGAGACCCTATCCTCTTCCCCAATCCATCAACCAACCTCCTTCCTTCCATCGCTCATGCTCATTTCTTTCTTGGTTTCTCTAATGCTCGAGCTAATCCTTCCATTCTTCCTCAATTTCTCATTCAACGGCGAGTTTAGTCAACGGCTTCAATGGCTATTTTCTTCACAATGAGCATACGGGACGGTGGCGAGCTTTGGTGACTGGTGAGCTTCGACAGCAAGTCTCCAACTCCTCCAATGCAATGTTGAAGAAGATGGCTCTTGAATAGTGCTCTTCCTCAAAGTCCTTGCTCCTTTTGTTGGGAGAAAAAAGAAGGTAAAGATCAAATAAGAACAACCAACTCCAAAAGAGAATTTTGCTGGTTTTTCAATGAAGACCCGCTGAAGAAGATGGGCTACTCCACTCTTCCTTTTTCTCATGTTCGCTATAGCCCTTCTTAAGGTTCCTAATTTCCCTTCAAAACACTGTTTATTCCTTCACGACTTTGGCTTTTCTTTGTTTTTTTAATTCAATTTATTCCAAAAGTCAAAACAATATGTACTTGGTTGCTACAAAATAGGGAAAAGAAATATAAATAAAAATAAAGGAAATAAACTAAAACAGATTTAGCTATCTAAGTAGCATGATCTTTTTTTTATATATAAATTTAGAAACAACTAAAAATTATTGTTAATATATTTATTTTTCCTAGTTTCTATTTTTTTTATTAAAAATATGATATCTATATTAAAATTCCCTAAATGATACACACAATTGATCTCTTATTAAATCTGAATTAAATCTATAAAATTATATATATAACTCTTCAAATATCTTTAAAATATATCTTAAATGTACAAAATTAACAAATCTCAATTAAATTATAATATTTTAATATTATCAGTTCGGCCCCCAATTCAACAACAGTTGAACTCTTAAACCCTAAATCCCTGTTGTTATCTGTTTATTGCTCAGTCCAGTTTTTTGTTTCTTAGTAGTTTATCTAAAATAAGTGACAATTATTCACTGTACTTTGTGATTCATCACTTCACAAGAAAAAAGAAGGAAGAAAAAAATATAAACTACAATATTATTGTTCAAGTGAGGTTCAAGCCATATGTCAAATAATGTTTGTTAAGATCGTTGCAGCGGGTTTGAGTTGCTATTTTATTTTTTCAAGTTTTATTATCTGGTATTTACTCTTGGTAATTTAGGTTTGGTATGCTGAACATCGAATTGAAAGAAATATTTGTTTGGCATTGTAGAATCAGAAAATTTTCCAAATCCAACTCCACCAAAATATGTGGAATTGTTTTCCATCAAGTAAATGGAAGTCAATTCTTGCCCCACACTTCCATCTTTCTCTATGCTTCCCAACCTTTCTCTTTATTTTTTTTTTCTTTTTAATGACGATGACTCCTCCTGCAATGGCAACTCCAACAACTAACAATGACAAATTTTTTTTTTTTAAAAAAGAAAGCTCTTATCCAAAGCCATTTTTATTTCGATCAAAATGTTTTCCACCATACCAGATAAGTATGTAAACTCTATCAAAATAAGGACAAAAAAACTTTTAAAACAGTCTCATGCGCACTAAAACCAACAAATATTAAAGAGTTAATATCATTTTAGTCATTATAGTTTGCATGAATTTTAATTTTAATTCCTATAGTTTTGGGTTGTAGGCTTTGTTCCCCATAGTTTCATTAGGATTTTCTTGTAGTTCAAATTAGGCAAGCCTATATGAAACAAAACTAATGATTTGAAACTACATAGACCAATAATTTTAAACAATGCGGCGGTTAAAGAAGGTGCCATATAAGAAGTTGAATTTATTCCACTTGTCCCCAATAATGGTTCGTGCCAATTATACTCTAATGATCCTACTGATGATAATACATTTTCTTCAATAATGTACTCCCTAGTTTGACTCAAGGTTTGTCAAACTCACGAGTTTAGTAATTTGATTTAAGGTTATCAAACTCATGAGTTTAAATAAATTTATGACAAACATGTAAACTCAAATCATAAATTCATAAGAGTTTACCTTTATTAATAAATAGGTGTTTAAAAGTAGGAATATATAATATAGGTAATAATTTAATTTAATTATATTTTAAATATGAATAATTATTTTTAAATCATCAACATTTATAATTATCATATTCAATAAAGAAATTTATGTGAAATTTATATATAAAATCATTAAATATAATTAAATCGAACAAAATATCATTAGTTTAATCGATAGTTGACACAATTGTATAAGATAAAAATATAAAATAAGTAAACTTGATATATAAATTTGTAAGTTTTAATGAATTTATAATTAGTACAAGTTTAAATGTAAACGTAACACGATTTTATAAAATAAGAATATATAATCAGAGAGTTAACTCGTAAATTTGACAATAATAATATGACCTAAATAAACAAGCCAGGTAAATCATGAGAATCAACATACATAGAATCTGGACACTTTTTTTTTTTTTGGGAGACTCAAATATGAAAGAAGGAATAGTATATTAAAAAAGTAATGGACATTAACATGCCACCTCGTAACTATATTACTTTTGATTCTGATTAATTTGGACGTGATTTTGGTTAGGAAAATGATTTAGTGCTAATCAATTCAAAATCTTTAGCTTTTAAGATCCTTTTCTCTCCGTTACATATGCACTCATCATTAGCTCAAGTGCTCATCTCCCTCTTTTGTCTTTCTATTAGAATTTTGTTTGTTAATGGTCACTTTTATTTTTAATAATACTCCTCAACTCTATGTTTAGATTAAGAAAAAATTTGGAAGAAAGAAAATTAGGAGGGACAACTTTTAAAAATAATAAACATTTTTACTATATATAGAAATTTCTCATCATATTATTCCATTCTCCCTATTTTACCTAACTTTTCTCGCCATCCAAATTTAGGGTAAGCTAAGAGAGCTATTTAACTAATTTGAGTACTTCATGTCTACAATATAAGATGCTTCAACTAATTCATTAAAACTAAGAAATGGTAGTTACTCAATAAACGTGCCTTAGCATGAAAATTTTGTCCAACTTTACCCATATTAAATTGAGCTTTAAATGAAAGAGAACATACAAAAAGTCATATTTGAGCATTAAGTTTTTACCCATATTAAATTAAGCTTTTAACTTCATTGACAAACAAAAATTAATTACTTTCTAAGTGACTTTATATTGTGGACCAAAATATTTTTCTATAAGTGACTTAATTTGTGGGTCAGAGGGAGAATATTAAGAAACTTAGGTAAATTAGTTAATTGTAGCAAATGTGATTTTAGGTTTCTAAAACACCATTACCTAACAAACACCATTTTGACAATTATTTATATTTTTTGTTGTTGTAAAATATCTGTTTTCACTTACTAGAGCTAGAATGTCTTAGCAAGTCATAAGGATTTTTCTGCTCTTATGGGTTTAATATTTAAATAATAGTGACTCAAAAAGAAATTAAAAAAAAAGGAGAAACTACTAAGAGTCTAATCAAATTATCAAAATGCTAAAATAAAATTGGATGCGCTCAAGTGAGCACAATATATCATTTGGCAATCCAAGTCACTCGCACCTAAAAATGGTAACATAAAAGTGTGGGATATCATGTCTCAATAACTACTAGTATTCTAACACATACAAACAAACTATAGATAATACTCGTATAATCAAACTATATTTATATATCATGTGATTCCTAATTCAATTTGGTTAGCGATTTATCCCACTAAAGGGGAAAAAAAGGACAGAAATCATCGACCAAGATCACAAGGGACTTATTTGAGTTATAGAATTGGAAAATTGTGTCCACATATTAAGGGGGGGAAAAATCTTTCGTGGAACTTTGTTTGCCATGGACTTTATTTTTTAATTAACATGTATACCTTCATATTTATTTTACTGTAACCTTTATACATCCTCTCTTTATATGGATTTTATAATTGAACATTGAACCCATTTCATATGATAGGGGTTGCTGGTATATTGAGCGCTACTCTACGATGAGTTATGTGTCTATTGGAAAATACATTCCCTGCTTTAAACCCAACCAAGTTGAATAAGGGGTTGCTTTTTTCAATAAATTTTGGTTACATTTCTTTATGTTATTTGTACAAGTATGGACAAATGTTCTTAGATTAGTGGGTATGGTTCTAAACCTATGAGTTGTTGAAAATATGAAGACAATTAGTTGAAAAGCTTCTTCCTTCCTTTTTTATTTGGCCAACAAATTTTAAGAAAGGAATTGGACTCACCCATAATCTAAAGGTAGACACCTAACTCTTGATCCACGACTTTATGAATCAAATAGAAAAGTACACATGCCTCCACCTCCCCTTAGCTATGAGGCACGGCCCCAAAAGATGTCACTTCACTTAACTTTGAGATGCCTCCTCCAGCACCACGACCGACTCAAGAATTGAACCCTCTTCCTTTAGTGAGACTATCTGACCCCCTTGCTAGTTGAGCCCACATAAGAGGGGTAGCTTCTTCCTTCCTTGAGATGGATGAGCTTCAACAATTTTTTTGCTAAGAAATAGTAGCAAGCTTTTAGTTTCTCGTATAGTTGAGTTCGGATTTCATAACTCAATGAGCTTTTCTATTTCTTTTTGTTACTCATATTAGTTGCATTTCTTTTATTTAAATTTTCAGCATGAAAAGAAATGTTATTGCATAATGATGATTTGTGTTGACTAAAGAGTGTTGGTTAATTTGAAAAAGGATTGAAAGATAAAGAGTTGTACAAATCATTTCCGTATAATCATAGTTAATTAAGCATTTTGTAAAATCAACTTTCAACCACTATCATGGTTAAACAAATACCTTCAATAATTAAAATGTGTTAATCATGATAGAAAAGTTTAAAACTAAACTTTTAAAATGACTATAATAGTTTAAAACAAAAAACGAAACCCATTGACTGAAGACCAAACACATAATATTGGGCTTTGAATTTCTCTAAGCCAAAATGTGATCCACAAGTATATAATTAATCATTACATGTTAAAATATTCAAATCAAATCAAGATGTGATCCACAAATATAAAATACAATCATAAGGCCTCTAAACTCTAAACCATCAGTTAATACCAATGGAGGATAGGTCTTGCAGAATGAGTTAGTTTCTTATAACTTGGTGAACTAAGGTTCCAATTTCAACTTGGAGAGGTGCCAACATTTAGTGTTCAACAGTGCCTCGAACATGATTGCCTCCAATAGGAGGATACATGTGCCTAACAAAAAAAAAAATTCATGCATCAAATATTCACAAAAGTACCTTAAGCTTTTAAAATCTTCCCTAACAGACTTGCATAGGAACTATCACATAGAAAAAAAAAATGTCAAATCAACTTGTGAGATGAAAGTCTCGACAATAAACAATCCATGAGGGGGAAATGTAAACTAATATATCAGTTTACATAACATTATGAAAAAATGTCACATAACATCATTATCATATTTATTATATACGTGCACAAAAATCAAAACACAATGATTTAGTCTCTAACCTCCCATATTTTATCCCGCCTTTTTTTTTTGACTAAACACATGGGCTAGTTCAACTCAACAAACTTATCGATCAAGTGATATGGATTTGTCAAAAGAAATAGAGCATAATACCAGACCATAGGTTCTAATACATTAATAGGGTGTCAAAGCCACACAAATTGGCCAAATGACTAACTAGTGTATATACTCCCTCCGGTTCTATTTAAAAGATACAGTTGACTTTTTTGGAGAATCTTAGAAAAATTCTAAGAAAGCTAATTACATTACTTAATCATATCATATATCATATTTTATTACATTATATATTAGTT
>JBAGKO010000016.1:8185252-8196907 GCA_037177275.1 Acacia concinna
TGGTTAACACATCTAAATTATTTATTACATTTTATTAATCATGGTAGTGTTTTAATGGTAACTTGACAAGATATTTGATTAATTATGGTTTATGGAAAATAAACCTTACAAAGTCTGCCGTACAACTTTCTCATTTCTTCTAAAATGTTATCCACTTGGTTTGAAAGATCTTCTGTCTTGCCAGTAAGATGATCTAACTTGGAATCAATTCGGTGAAGGTATTTGTTTTGACTTATAGCATTGTCAATATGCCAATTCAAAACCTCTTCTCTAGGAGTGGCTGCCTTATATCTTTGTGGAGTTACTTTTTAGGCGTCGCATAAGGTCTACAAGAATGTTTTGGTTGGTTTTTGGCTCAAGAGAAGGGAATTCTTCTTTATAGGTGGCAAGTGCATTATGGGATTTAAGGGATAACAAGGTTAGGTTCTTTCTTTACTTTAGGGAGGACTGCTACAACCAAGTCATCATGACCTAGCTCCTTAAGTAATTCCTAGATCGTAAGATCTTTGGTGGGAAAATAAGGAAACAGTCGTCTTATAACAAGAGGATGACAATGAGCATCATCATAATTATTCCTTTGGTATGATCTTAGATTTATGCAGGAAGAATCCTCTTTTGGTTTTCTCTTCTTCTTGGAGTTAAAATCAACAAGTCTTTCATCAAAATCATACAAAAAATCATGGTACTAGCATTCAAAATCTGGTGCACTCATGTTGGGATCAAGGTCCAAGATGAAATGTCCCTTTACATGGGAGATGAAGATAGGTTTTCCCTGTTTAAAATGATCAACAGGAGGATAACCAAGGCATTCTACTTTGTGCTTATAGACCAGAGAGATAATAGCTATTCATCTTGTTGGGGCTATAAAACCTTCAGTGCTAGGTCGCTGGAAAGTGGTTCCAATAGTTCCATCAAGCACCCTGTTGATAACAAGCGGGACTATTGTATGGACATCAATAGGAGTTACATTAAATTCTATTTCATAGTTGGTGATCCATTTTAATGGAATGATCCAAGAGAGTTCTCCTTTTGAGATTTGTTTGGGGATGTTAATAATAGTACGATCATGGTCTCTATCTGTGAACATCACAAGGGTCTCACTTGTGGAATTTGGTAGATGGAAATCCATGAAATGATTATAGACTCTGTAAATGAGCTGGTGATGTAGGGTATCCATGGTGGCTCGAAGATCTTGTTCCATATCAACTATTTACACTTGTATTTTCAGTCTCTTTGAAAGACTAGCACTATAAGTTTCATGTTAAAATCAGGAGCAATGGTTAACACAATACTTCCATCACTCAGGGTGAAAGTCAGGGCTCCAATCAAAGCATGATGGTATTCTTTGAAGGAGGTGTCTAGCAGGGCTCTCTTAGTGGAAACAAGGAGACCTTTCCATCCATGAAGGGTTAAGACAAGACGAACAACACCCAGATAGGGATGGGTATACTGTTTATCAATATAGAGTTGATAAGGTATTGAGGAATCTCAAGAGTATCATACTACTCAGCTGATGTTGCTAGCAGACCACACTGGTCTAGCCTAGAACTTTGGACAATTTCTTTGACAGGAGGAGGGGATCTGGAAATAAGTGTATAGACTAATCTCATAAGAGAACCTTGCCGTTGATACAAAAGAATATAGGTTAATAAGGGATTAGTGCTTTTGATCCAAGCATCTTTAGGGATATGGGTAAACTCAACTAAATTTTTGATTCGGTTGGAAAGGGTCCTTTTGAGGGAAGACGGAATATGGTCTATAGAAAGGGTTGAAAAGAGTCTAATAGGTTCAAGGGCACTAGAATTGGATTCACTCATTTTTCTGGAGTTCTTGCTAACAATATCTCTATTCTCTGTCTATAACTATAAACTAGGCTCTGATACCATTGGGGGGAGTCTCCTACAAAACATTGAAACCTAGTCCAGGAGAGCTTATGGAACAGATATTTGTAGAAATAACCACTCAAAAAATGAGAATTAAGCTTGGAATATTTCCCACACTACACATGGGTCTTCCAAATTCATATTTTAAAAATAACAATTTTTTTTTTTAGAATGACAAGTTCACTTTAGTAAATATTCAAACACCAGCAAGGCGATGATAGTACAAAGGTGTTATAATATTCAATGAGAATTGGACAAACTCGTACTCCTTCACTATATCGTTAATCAGATTGATCCTCTTTATGTCACCAAAATGTTGAGGAAATTCTGAGTGTGATGAGACTGCAAGCTTGAGGAAGTGGCTAGTTCCTCCATAACCTTGTTCTTATTATTTGCCTCATGGTCCACCTCTAGACTTAATACCGCCATCGCCATCAGAATGGTGAAACTCCACCATAGGTTCATCGAACCCACACATCTCACATCGACAATGAAGCAATGTTCGAGGAGTAGGAGGAGGAGTACTGAACACCATCACACATATGAGCATTTTGATTCAACATCAATTTCTTGGGTTCTTCAATGTGAACAAAGACGTGAGTGGGAGGGTGGTGCGCTCAGAATCAAGAACAAATATAAGAGGGGGATGTATCTTAGACCGAAGACCAGAGGGGGAGGCGTTGCCGATGTAGATTGGAGAGGGGAGATCATTGGGTTTGAGGGAGAAGAGGGATGAAAATTGGAAAATAGTTGTAATTCTTACGGGCATTCGTGTCTTTTCATTTTGATTTGCAAAAGGACAGCTGAGGTACTTACATCTCTCAGGCATTATGAATATTGGAATCACCTATTTATGTTTTACCATTTGTAATGGTCTTTATGAGAGATTTTCCATATATTTTATCACACTTTTCTATACCGAAAGCATAACGTTGCAGTTTGCACTAATTAGATTTCTTCCTTTTAACCCCATGTCAATGCTGTGCTTGAAATTAATTTTAAAGTTTATTAATTTTTATATTTATAATTAGTTTATGTTTTTTTATCATTTTAAAATAGAGGTAATAATTGTTTTCACCCTCAATTTTTCTTGTTTGATTTAACAAAATAATGGAGGAAAATATGAAATATTCAATGGTCTTACTAGAATTGTCCATTCACTAGCCATCCTAAATTTAGCCACTAAGAATGACAAATACAAAGTATATAATTAAAATAAGTAACAAATAAAATTGAGAGGTCAAGTTTGTAGACAAGAAATATTTTGTATAATTTCAAATAAAACAATAAACGAAACTTATTATGGTTCAATAATAATATTGTCTAGCTCCCTTAACAATATCAAATATATAAAGCACGCATGAGATTCCTTGTCTATGTTCCTCATATAAAGGCGCACCTAGGGGAATGGGGATATATCTATATATATATATATATATATATCCTTTCTTTTCATAAGTAATTCACAAGGATTAAATAAAAAGAATTATAAAAAAAAATTAAATAAAAAGAAATATGGATTTCCTGTGGTTATTGATTGACTGTGGGATAATCACATCAATCAAACATAATTAGACAACTACTTGTCATATGCAACAAGAATTATATTCAAAGGTAATTAGTGCGCATATGTCCAATTCGCACTTCAAAAGGCTGTCCTAATCTTGCAATTTGAAAAATCCTGTTCTCCTCATCACTACCCTTTCAATTAATTTAATTCAGGTATCTTTGTATGTGTCACTCACTCATGACCTAATAGGCTCTTAGTTTAGGTAGAGAATATATAATGATTTCTGAGACGAAATTTTAAAAAGTAGACATCATTAATTACCAATTACACTCAAGAAATTTTTATATGAACTTAATTTATCACATCATAGTCTAATTAATTAAAACATAACAACTTAGTTAATGATTCGGTATTTCCTAAATGTTAATTGATATATTAATAAAATTAAAAGATTTCGCAAGATTCATCTTTTTATCATTTGTGAAATCTGAATTGATGTATTCATTTATTTTGAGAAAAATAATAATATGAAAATCATAATCAGCCAAATAAGAATGATGTTTACTGAGATGTATTTTAATTAGCTAAACCACAAATAACGTGGCAAACTGGGCTCACACAAGAATTCCTCATTACATTCTTTGTGTCTCTTATTTTAATCTTTAAATAACTGGTTTGCATTAATTAAGAAAACAGTTAAAATTAGTTAAAAGAATTAAATGTGTCGTAGTTTTTTCAACTATAGCCTTATGTGAATAAGTGAGAGAGAATAAATACAATTAACTAGGGTTAAAGTTTCTTTTTTTTAGAAAAAACCATAAGTAATGATGAAACAAACCTAAAATGAAACTAATATTTTTTGGGATACACATAATCACAAATTTAAAGCTTATAACATGAGCAGAGGGAGTATTATATTCCAAAAACGGTCAAGCTGTGTCCTCAATTAGCTCGCTTTTATGAAGGGCAAAAAGAAGATGAAGCAAAATGGGCGCACTGAATCTAGCTTGTTATATATATATATATATAGAGAGAGAGAGAGAGAGAGAGAGGTTTGGAATCGTTGCAAATCAAATTACAAGTCAATTTTTGTTAGCCTGGGGTATCGTATCAAAATCTGCAAGTAAATAATATAATAGCACTTTTTTTTTAAGGCCCCTTTTGTAAAATTTTCCATTTTCTGTTATTAATAACATATATACCATTAATAACACATAAAAATATGATAAATTATTCCATTAAAATTATTGCAGCTCCAGAAATATTCCAAATAATTTTGTTGTGCAAATACTAATATCATGTAAACAGAACCTATACATATATGTTGTGTATGTCCTTTTCTCTTGTTACGTTCCCTTATTTGTCCCACCAAATAAGATAGATAGAGCTTCCACCTCAGAAGACCCACATAGCTTTCAAGTTTTCGATAAAATTCAACCTAACAAAAAGTTTTTAAAAAATCTTCTTTGCTGTGATTGACCTCCATACCATTGGAATCTTTGCAGTGATCAGCAACTAATTAAGGCAAAGTTGTAGAACAGTACAAGTACAGTGAAAAGTGGTACAAATTCTTTGGTGACAAAATCAGCATCCAATTTTAATGATAATACTCAAAATAAGAACCATATCCTGTCAACCCCATTAACATCGTGAAATCAATTACATGGCCATCAAAATTTGATCCAGTTGCTAAAGAGTTAACTCTATGTAACCCTATAAAATTGTGTGTTTGAACCCTATAGGTGAACAATCCGTAAATGTCTCAATGAGCTCTTTTTGATCTTGAAGGCATGTTGTAACCCTAATGAGCCTCGAAACCTGACTTAATTATCTAAATTTTTTTAAAAAAAGAAAGAAAGAAAGAAAAGAAGTAATCATATGAGTGTGAACTAGCCAGGAAACACCTTTATCTTTATTGGTTCCACTAAACAAGTGTAGGCACCACACAGACCAGTGCCATTATTCGTGATTCTCATTCATTAGTTGAGTTAATCTTGACGCATTTCGTAGATCTCACTGTACAGACCTCATATATATCCTATCCAAAATTCCAAATACTATGTCAAAATGCTAAAGTTATGGGACTTGCGCATACGATATAGAAACAGAAAGAGTCGACACACACGTATGAAAAATGACATCATAAATAACCAAAACCCTATATAGTGTGAATGGATCAGTGGAATTCATTACTTTCTCTAGTTCTAAATATACGACATATTTGACTTCTTGTTTTTTTTTTTTGGAAAAAATTAAAGAAGCTAAATAAATTACTAAATTATGTCATATGTTATGTATCATTAAATTATATATCAATTTACAAATTAGGCAAAATAGTTTGAAGATATAACAACAAATATAAATATTTTAAAGTAATTTAATTAGCTTTTTTAATAGTAGTACTCCCTCCTTTCCTAATTATAAAGTCTAATTTACACTTTTTAAAGAATGCTAAGAACGTTAATTACATTACTTTAAAATATTAAAATTCATTATTTTTCTTCACACTACGTTGTTTGATTTATAAACTAATATATAATATAATAAAACACAACATATGATATGATTGAGTAATATAATTAGTTTTTTTAGAATTTTTTTTAAAAAAAATCAACTGGATCTTATAATTAAGATTAGATGGAGTACTTCCTACAAACTCAACTTTGAGGACCGGAGTGACCGGAGTGAGTGTGTGGATGATGACTTCTGCCGGATTAAGCAGTAAACAACAACAATTGATTATGTTATTTTGGTGCAACGTAAATCCGTAACTGGAACATGCATATATTGTTTTTACACAGCTTGATGATGTACTATCATAGTCAATGAACTATTTATGAGGTGGAAGGCACCTTTAATTAGTCCTCCCGAAGCAAAAGTGTAATTGGAAGACTTTGTTTTTTCAAGCAAGTGATTAAATTTTCATGAGATTGATTCTGATCTTTCATATTTATATATATTATCACTCTTTAAAAAATAAAAAGAGATTTATAGATGCACATACAGCAGCCATTTTGGTGGTAAAACACGCCTGCTTCTCCTCCGGCCAGACAAATCATTTCTCCAATTTTGTCGACAAACTTAGCTATATATTCTCAGCATGTGACTTGCTTGCTACCCAGGGTTGGCGATATATATTATATAGTAATTAAGAAATCTTCAAAACAAAAGTGAAAGGAAATGATAGAGACTCACCTGCAGGCCATGTGAAGCCAGGCTAATATGAAGCTCCTCCAGGGAAGCAATCCCCTTTGTGTCAATATTCATGAGACTACGATTGTGATTTGAAATGAAAGGTTTCAATTTTGTTTGGAGTGTGAGTAGCTAAATACTATCTCCAATCCTTAATAGAAGGATTAGATAATTTATTTGCAAACATTAAGAAAATGAGTTAAATTAGTTATTTGTAATAAATATAAGCTGTTTTGTTTTTTTAATTGTCCTCTTTAATCATAACTCTCATTGGATGAAAGATGAAAACTCTCTTAATATCTGTAATCAATTTGAATACTTTAAAAAAAAAAGTTTTGAATTTGGGACACAAAATGAATTAAGGTCTTATATTTAAGAAAAATCTAACCCAACTAGTTTCTGTATTAAGGTCGGGTGGTAGTAAATAATTAAAGAGCTACGGCTATTTTCAACGGTGCCTACCGATCGACATGTCAAGGACAACGTGTTTGAATCTGCTTTGTGTCTTTGGATCTTCTACAGCAGCTTTGTCATCAATCACTCGTCTCATAATTCTTGAACACGACAGACAAAAGTGGTGTTATCTCAAAAATCATAGGAAGTGTCTAAAATAATAATAATAATAATAAACTTGGGAGAGGTAGAAAGTGGGTAAGTAAGTAAGTGAGTACCTTTCTTTGACAAGAATGGAATTTGCAAAACAAAGGCAAGCAGATTTGACACGAACTAAGAATACTCCAGGAATGTTGAGAGCCATAGGATATTGTTCAGTATCACAGGACTCATCTGTGCCTGCTGGAAGTCTTCCAACAATTGCTATTCTAGGTTGAATTGATATCAGCATTATTTTCACAAATGATATGATTACCTGCACTATATATATGTTAGTCCAACCAGCTGATATTATTTCTCTCCTCTTCATTTTAAGGTTGAAATTTGAGTTGATGTAATTTTCTCTTTTTGGTGCATATTGATTTAACTCTAAATTTGGACTTCAAGGTTTATATGAACCAAAACCACTTTATGACCCAAGTACTGATGCTTTTAAAAAGTATCAAATGAAAAACTGAATGGATAAAGTCTGTTTTGTAGGTCTAATATTCTACTGTAGAGTCTAATTAAAGTAGAAATGCCAGACCATGTTTCTGCTATAGACCAATTATCAAGGCTAAAGAAGAATGAGATGTTTTTATAGCTCTCATGTTAGTTTAGGGTTTGGGTTCCAAGAAGGTTATGTTCTTGAATTTGATGCAATGAATTTGATAATATAGTGTTTGAGATTTATAACACAAGTGTAAATAAATTTCATGTTGGATTTTAGGTATTTGACTAATTGACTCAATCAATGACACAAACACACAACTAGTGTTGATCGAGTTCATATATTCAATGCAACCATTCTTTATGTATTCAAAGAACATCACAATCTGAATAAAAAGTAAAGTTTGCAAATATAGAGTAATTATAAAGAGAGAACATGTAAGTAATTACCGCAGTTAAAAGGCCAGTTTCCACAGAGAAAAACAAGATGCCAAAGAAGGCAAGCAGTACAAGCTGGGAAATCAATCTAATCAACCTTTCAATGATTCCTGGTAAAGCTAAGAGAATCATTGAAGCTAATAATGCAGCTCATACCATTATATTGTTTCCGACCCACAACTATAATTTACAGCAGTTTGTGTAAATGAACCTGAACATTCCAGTACATGTCTTTAAAATAAGAGCTAGATAAGAACTATTTTGTCGACATTAAGGAAATCAATTAAATTAGTTATTTGTATCAAATATGTATTGGTTTGCTTAGAATACCCTTTCCAAAACTCTTGAAAATTGATAATGTTTCTGCATATTTTTTTTCCCTCTTTTGAATCATTTTTGGATCCAAATTGTGCATATAAAGGATTTGTAGAAAAAAATGTACAAGTCAAAGTATCAAGTCCAAGTTATAGAAATTCTTGCGTATAATTATATGATTAGTGCCTCATTAAAAGAAATGAAGAATTTATAATCTCTCTCTTTTGTGTAGGAAGATGTAGAGACATTACTAGAGCTAGAAAAACACTATTGAAGGAGATGATAAAGAACCGGTCAAATTTAAAAGTGAGCAACTGTGTCACATGCCTCAACACCTAACATTATTATCGAGGCAACTTCTAGGTCGAATTTGAAGCAAGGTAAGAGCTTAGAGAGAAGATTTGGAGGTGTTGATGCTTGGTTGGTGACTTTAAAGATATTCTAAGCCTCCACTCTTAGTTTTTCTATCATTTCTTCTTATCTCTACTCTTAATTGTATAATTAATCAATTTACTATGTTTCGTTTTTAGTTTATGCAAATTGTGACTAGTTAAGCTTTCACTTCTACTATTCCTTTGAGCTTCTATATGGATTGTGCTCTTGTTATTCTCTCTTTTATAGCATTTAATGAAATATTGTTATGTATTGATTTTATTCTATGCTTCATGTTTCCTAGTGTTTGGCCACCACTTAGATTGATCTGGTGAATGAGAAAATACTTGAGAAAGATTATCTTGTTTAAAAAACTTCGATAAAATCATACTAGTTTTAAAATTTATGCTTGAATGGAGAGTTTATTAGTAAGAAAGAAATTTACCTATTGATTTAGTATTTATAAGATTGTATCTTAATGACTATTTTATCTAGCTTGCTATAAGAGATTGAATGAGTTTTTTTGAAAATATATGATACTGTTGACATGAAATAACATTTCCAATATTTGTGAAGATTAGGAAAATACTTGACTTTTCATTAAAGCTAGTTAAGAGAGAATTAATTGGTCTCATGAAGTATAAAAGAGAGAAGTGATCCTAGAGCCTCATTTTCTTGAAGTTTGAATCAACTTTCATTTTGTTTCTTTCAATTTAGTTTGCTTTGAATCAAAATTGTTTTCTCTAATTGAATTATGTATAATGTTTTTTCACTCAACCTAATTGATAGCATAATTATATTATAACAATTACTCCACTTTTACCTTAGTTCTCATAAGAAAAATAATTTTTTATATTACTTGCAACCCATAAGTTTGCAATAAGCTAAATGATGAACACTTATTATTTAATAAATTGCTTTACAAGCTTGGGTTTGTTATTATTTAATAAAAAAATATAGGAAGCAAATAAGACTGATTTAATTAAGGTCAATTGAGATGCTTGAGATGATAAAGTAACACGGTTCAATAGTAAAGCAACATCATTGGTATCACCTAAATAGTTGTTGACTATTTTCTTTACAACTAAGAGATCCCCATTTTTATGTGTCCATCAGACAACAATTCAATACAAGAGATCCGTTATTTATGACTAGTGAGTAATGTAATCATGATAAAGATAATGACACTGTTTTAATGTTATCATGTTACAAAGCAAAAGTTCAGCGTAATCATGCATCATAATTTGTGGAATTTCTAAAATATGTTCTGAAAATTTTATGTCTAATATGCACTTACCCGTAGTAGCCTTCAGCTTTATGACTACTTGCAATTCATTTGAATTGTATAAAAAGTAAAATGGCTTCCACCCTCTCAGCATGAATGCCGTTGAGACTTTTTTTCTTGCAAGTACATAAAACAATCAAAGAGATCTGTAAAATGTTTTATCTTTTGATCAGGATTAGGCTCTAAATTTGCACAGCTATATATAATACTCAAAATACTCATATGTAAGCTTAAGAAATGAAGGGCAATTACCAGGACGATCATGGAAAAAAAACTTTATTGAACAACTCTTCAATAAAAAAGAATGGAAGTTGACTATCAGGTAAAAAGTAAATAATGAATTATAGGAACTTCTAACCACATGGCTGTGACAATTTGGCATCATTTCGTACCTCACTCATATTAAGAGTTCAGTAATGAGGCTAACATCCATTAAAGTCATTTTCACAAGTTCTTGTTTAGCGAAGTTAATGGTCCCTGAACAAGCAGCGACTACTTTTAAGAAACAAAATTACCCATCTCATTAGCCATCCAAAATGTTGTGAGATTGATGGATCATACACTATAGCATCAAATACAAGTCCTTCCTAAGTGAACCAAAACAAAATTACTATGGTGGTCAGGACACTAAGTCCACTTTAGTCTCGTCCAAATTAAAATTACATTTTCCCACCTCTCGTCCAAATTAAAATTACATTTTCCAAATCAGACGTCAAATGATGCCTTTGAGGTTCCTTTTAGGCCTCTTTTCTTGGAATAAACGCCTAAAGGCTTCATGGGCCTGACGCCTTTACCTAAGGGCGTCTGTTCCACCAAAGGGATGCCAGCTTGGGCATCTAACAGACGTGATACAACATTTATGTCCCCTACCATATTTCTCTTTTCTTTATGCTTTCTATCTTCTTTTAACTAAATCATTCACCACCTTCCTCCTTCTTCTCTTGCTAGACTCCTTCTCACGGTATGTCCCTCCTCTTCTGTTGCTTGCCTCTCTTCCCATTTGTGACGATTTCCTCCTATTTTTCACGGCCCCCACAATCTGTGTATGCTCTCAGGCCACCCGCCTCCTCTTTCAACCACAAATTATCTCGTCACCTGCATTACTTGGCAAGTACAGCCTTTCAAAGCATGCATGAGCTTCACCAAATTACTAGAAGTGCTCGGCTCTCGGCAACTGAGCAACTGGTATGTTCTTTATTTCATAATAGTCGCTTTACATATACCCTTTATTCATTTTAACCAGCTTTTTTTGATTTATAGTGCCCTCAACAATTATAGAGAACGGAGTGCGGATCTTATTTTATATTGTATATGTATAACATCATTCAGAGTGAACATATTAGATACTTATTTAGAAAAGAACACCATAGTATTTTTGGCATGGACGACTAAGGCGTCAGTTTTGATAAGAAAATAGAGACATGCTTAAGGCGTCCATTTCTATGTCTCCTCACGGCGTCTATTTTTTTTTTTTAAAAAAAAGCATACGCCTAATATTTGTTTTTCGCATCCATTTTTCATATGGACATATTTTCAAAAAAATTTTAACGTCACTCAGATAGGCGCCCTCTTGAAAACATATGCCAAAAGTATTTTAAAATGAACATTAAAACGATTAT
>JBAGKO010000016.1:8270552-8282287 GCA_037177275.1 Acacia concinna
CGATTGAATGAAAATTCCGTGGGAAATGGATTTGCGACGGCATTTTTCCCGACGGAAATTCCGTAGGAAATTCCGTCAGAAAAATAAATTCCGTGAGAAATTCTGTCAGAAATTTAATATTTTTTTTGTAGTGATTGGGTATATAGGTGCACCCCACATTGCATGGCACCATCATAGGCTTAAGAGTTTTGAAGTTTAAACACATCGTGGGAAGTAGGTAATTTCACCAATTAATATTTCTCCAACCCTAAATGTAGAATCTAGTTTGGAGGTAGTTTTTGGTCTTGAATGTAACATATTTTCGCTTTATATCTTATATTATTCTATTTTTTAAATTGCTTTGTCTAAGTTGTAAATTTATATATAATATAATGTTATATGATTATTTTAGAGATATCATATCTATAATTAAGTAATTTATTTTATTTCTTGAATCCCTTCAAAGTAGATAAATGTGTCTTATAGGAACTACATTAATACTTATTAGGGCACTATTAGAAAAAAGATAATAAATGTTATGTGTGGGTGTGGGTTTTTTTTTAATACATTTCTAATGAGGTTTATAAGGTAGAGCAAAAACTTTTTATACTATTGTAAGTTGCATTATTAAATTTTTCACATAAATATATAATTTTACTCATAATTTATTATTATGTATACATGTAGTATAATACATACTACATACAATGATACAATATAATCATTAATATAGATTTGGTTTGTATTACAATTTATACTACAAATCAGATATTATATGAAGGACTAAAGATAACATTTAATATATTTAAAAAGTTGTTGCATTTTAAGGCAGAGTTTATGAGATCCAATAAATTTTTTCTTAATTTTATGAAATATATTATAAGTTATTTATAAATAGGATCCAATGAGTAACAATTTGGAGAAATTGCTCCTAAATATCTCAATGGAGAACTTTGAATTTTGATGTGATATTGTGTATTTGTGTTGACAATCTTGGTTTAATTAATTTAAATGATAATAATAATTAGAAAAGATTACTCATAAATACTTGTTTAGAAAATTAATTGCCCAATAATATTTGATATGTTTTATATTTGTACATATATGACTTCTAAATGGGTGAAGCTACAATTGATTGATCCCCATCTTTTTTGTGTACCTTGTCCAACGATGCTTTTAGATTAGCTTTTTAAGAATAATTTATGGAATAAATATCTTTTTGAGAATAATTTATGTGAAAAAAAATTAATTTTAATAAAATGATAGTGTTTGTATAAATGTTAGCATAATAACTTTTTTATGTTCAAATAATAAAAAATGACATTAGCATTTATGAAAGTTGCATAGACAAAAATGAAGGAGAATGAGAGAGAGAAAAGAGGAAAGTGACAAAAGATGAGAGGAGAGAGAAAACAAAATAGGTTTTTCAAAACTTAAATTTTAGAGTCCAAAATCACGGTTTTCGAGAAAAATTAAAGAGCTTCTAGCAAATATTTGAGTATTTGATTGAATTTTTTCAAAACCATAGTTTTCTCCCAAAAGTGCTGTTTTTTTTAAGCATCCAAACCCACGCTAAGACTTATTCTACACAGAATAATCCAACTTGTTTTATCATTTTACGCATCTTTGAACCATCTTTTAATTGTTACATGCATATAAAAGGAATTTGATCAATAGTCCTTTTTGTCCATTTTGTTTTAATCTTTTTCTACTTCATCAAATAAAACCAATGTGCTTCCTAACTTCCCCTTCCCTAAACCCAGTTATATCAACTCTAGCCGTTTAATTGTTTTCCTTTTTATATAATTCATCATTTTATTAAAAAAATTAATGATAAATAAGAATATATTTGTTATTCCTACATTCCAATCTCCTTAATCAGTCTTTTGTTTCTCTGGCCACTTTAATTTTAATTTGACTCTCGTCATTCATTTCACATTATTGCCGTACCACCACCGCTTCCTGATTCTATACATACACACACCACTTCTTGCTTCTCATCAACACTTTCAAAATGGGATCCCAAAATAATTTGAGCATCCTTGTAGTTCTATTCCTCTGTTCTTGTTCCTCACTCGCTTCTGCCCAAAATCTGTCATACAAAGCCGTGAATCTGGGCAATTGGCTCGTCACAGAGGGCTGGATGAAACCATCTCTCTTTGATGCAATAATCAACAAAGATCTCTTGGTACGCATGTAGTACCTCCATATTCATTTCATTACTCATCCATTTATGCTTTGTGAATATATATATATATATATATAGTTCTTGATATTTCAGTGATGCTTAGGATGGAACTCAAGTGCAATTGAAGTCCACCGAGTTAGGGAAGTTTCTGGTGGCTGAAGGCGGAGGAGGAGGCAGTGTTTTAGTTAACCGCGATGGTGCTTCTTTTTGGGAAACTTTCAGAGTATGTCTATATCCTTAATAATATTCTTAACCAACCAACTAGCTAATAGTTTAGGTGGTAAGCGGCTTCTATCTAATAAAAAAGAAAATATAAATTCAAATCTCAAGAAACATATTTATTAGAAGAAGTAAAAACCCTCTGCTATCATAAGCCTCAAAATATTCTTCACCACTTTAATTAAACCAAAATCATTTACAGATTTGCTTCTCTAGTGGTAATCTGAAATCAATTATATATGGTTGATGCAGTTGTGGAGAGTGAATGACTCGTCCTTCAATTTCAGAGTGAACAACAAGCAATTCATTGGCTTAGACGGTGAAAGCAAGCTAGTCGCAACTTCTAACTCACCTGCCAACCCAGAAACGTTTCAGATTATAAGGAACAATCGCGACCAATCCAAAATTCGTATACGAGCATCAAACGGCCGTTTCCTACAGGTATTGATATGTTTATTTTAATTACCTGTTCATTATAGTCACCGACATTATATACGACATGGAACGCTCTTTATCATTATGGGATATATATATATGTGTTTGTTTGATGATACATTATTAAATAGGCTCAATCGGAGACAGTGGTGAGTGCTGATTATCAGGGTTCGACAAGTTGGCAAGATAGCGACCCATCTGTGTTTAGGATGATAATTGTGAAAACATTACAAGGAGAGTATCAAATTACTAATGGCTATGGCCGTCAAAGAGCTCTTCAAGTCATGCAGGTCTCTCACATCTTTCTTCAACTGCCACTCTTCCTTTCTATTTTAAAACCAAATGAAAATTACTAGTCCCTCTCGTCTTTTTTAATAAGAGCCTATAATTTAATTACACAAGAAATTCATTAAAATTAGTTAAAAAAATAAATTAATTAAAAAATGGATTCTTTTTCTAAGTATACCCTTACTATATGGGTAAGTAAGAGAGAGAAATAGAGTAATAATAAAAGAAAGTATGAAGAACAATGTTATATGGACTATAGAAAAAAAGATGACGAGAGAGAATAGAATTAATTAGGGGAAAAATAGTAAAAACACGTGCTCAGGAATATAACTTCAAGTGTGATCTTATAAAAATCCCAAAACATTTCAAGTTCCAGACTTTTATAAAAAAAAAAACCATAAGGAGTATTGATTAATGTTACTACGTATTAAGCAAATGAGAATCTTTATTTATTTATTTATTTATTTTTTTGATAATCTGAGAATCTTTATTAATCATCCCAACTAATCACGATGACAAACAAAAAACCCTAAGCTCTTTTACGATAACATTTGAGAGAAAGCCATAAGTTACCCTCCCTTTTTAAGGTGGGGACTCCACATCCCTTTCCCTTGAAACCACATACTAAGCCCTTTATTTAAAAAGCTCTAGTCTCTAACACTAACTATATATACAATGAAGGACCATTGGAACACGTATATCACTGAAGATGATTTCAAATTCATGTCGGAAAATGGGTTAACAGCCGTTAGGGTTCCGGTTGGTTGGTGGATAGCCAGCGACCCCAACCCTCCGAAACCTTTTGTCGGAGGATCTCTAGCAGCTTTAGACAATGCTTTCACTTGGGCTCAGTAAGTTTATAGATTCACTTTCAAAGTGTTCCTTTATCATTAAAAATTCAATTAAATGTTGATTTATTGTCACATGTTGCAGAAACTATGGGATGAAAGTGATAGTGGACCTTCATGCAGTTCAAGGTTCACAGAATGGAAACGATCACAGTGGAACGAGAGACGGATATATTGAATGGGGAGATTCATATATACCAGACACTGTCGCAGTTATTGACTTTTTAGCAAAAAGGTTTGATCTTAGACTTCTTGGGCTGTTTTCTTGTTTTCCTGCTATATTTTGAGGTACTGACATGCAGGTGACTTTGACGTGGCAGATATGGGAACAACCCTAGTTTGGGAGGAATTCAACTGATGAACGAACCAACATTAGGGCAAAATCTGGACACCCTCAAGAAGTATTACCAACAAGGTTATGATGCAGTGAGGAAATACTCTAAAACGGCTTATGTCATAATGGGAAACCCATTGGATCATGACTCAAAAGCACTTTTCTCATTTGCTAAGGGACTCAATCAAGTAGTGATTGACGTGCATTACTACAATCTGTTTTCTAATAAGTTCAAAACCATGAACGTCCAACAAAATATTGATTACATATACAACCAAACAGCTTCTGATCTAAATGGCATCACCACCACCGATGGCCCTCTTAGTTTCGTGGGTGAGTAACATGATAGATCTCTTCCATATTCATCTATGATAACAACTCTTATATACTATCCTCCAATTCTTAATATAACATATTTAACCTTTTTTCGGGACATTAAGTTAAATTGTTCACTTTAAAGTATTTATATTTACCATTTTCCTCCAATGTTCCATCTAATTTGTTTTCCATAAAAACTTATATGTAATCTTGTGATACACAATGTATACTATGATTAAATAATTTATTTTTTTTCATTAATCTCTTTAAAAAGGTCAATTGAGTCTCATATTGAGGATATAATGAAATTTTTGTTAGTAAAGAAAAGGACGGAGTAATGAGAGCACCATACAAACTACACCAATGAAATACTAACTCTGGTTTTAAATATAAAATCTAGTTGATTTTCTTAAAAAAAATCTTAAAAAAGCTAATTAAATTAGTTAAAAGTATTTCAATTTATCATTTTTCTTTAAACTATTTTGCCTAAATTACAAACTGTTATATAATATAATAATACATAATACTTCATCCGGTCCTAATTATAAGAGCCTGTTGACTTTTTTAGAGAATCTTAAAAAAATCTTAAGAAAACTAATATATAATGTAATAAAACACAATATATTATATGGTTAAATAATGTAATTAGCTTTACTAGAATTCTCTAAAAAGTCAACAGACCCTTATAATTAGAACTGGAGGGAGTATATGATATAATTAAGTAGTTTATTTACCTTCATTAATCTCTCCAAAAAAAGTTAATTGGGTCTTATATTTACCATATATTTGGATTGAGAGATTTTTTTTTGGGAGAGAAAACTTCAAAAAAAATAGTAAATTTATTTAAGTTGTGTAATTAGCTTTCTTAAAATTCTCCAAAAAAAGTTAACGAACCTTTATAATTAGAAGTGGAGGGAGTATATGATATAATTAAGTAGTTTATTTACCTTCTTTAATTTCACAAAAAAAAAGTCAACTGAGTCTTATATTTACCATATATTTGGATTGAGAGAGATTTTTTTTAGAGGGAGAAAGTTGAGAGAGAAAACTCCAAAAGATAGTAAATTTATTTATTATTTATAGAAGTTTTTAAACATAATGTTCATTTTCTTCTCATTTTCCCCCACTTTTCTCCCTATTCAAACATAAGGTTAAAATCTGACCAGATGGAGTAGTATCTATTTGTTTTATAATGACTTTATTTATCAATAAAATCAGAAACCATACATGATCTTCTAAATGTACTCTATATTGTATTGGAGATCTGATTATGTTGGAGATGGTGTGCCAGGGGAGTGGACTGCGGAGTGGAATGTGGGAGCGTCAAAGGAAGATTATCAAAGATTTGCAAAAGCCCAACAGGAAGTGTATTCGCGGGCCTCTTTTGGATGGGCCTACTGGGCCTACAAATGCCGATATAACCACTGGAGCCTCAAGTGGATGGTTAACAATGGCTACATAAAGCTCTAGTTTGGTAGTGATTTGGAATAATAAAAAGGGAAATTTCTATCAGAGCCCAAAAAAGAGCTTAATTATTAAGAAGTTTCAATAACAAATGAGGAGTGTATCAATGCATCCTTCATAGTTGATATTGAACTTTTGAGTAATTAAGTTACTTCCTTAATCCCTCATCATAGTTTCCCCTAAATAAAAATGTTATGGAGTGAATAAAGAAAGCAATTACATATGTTTTACTACTTGTGAGTTACTATTTGGTTCTGTTAAAAAAAAATAATGTACTATTTTGGTTAACCTAAAAAATTAAATACGCTCCAAATGGAAAAATAAAGTAGTTGCTCATTAACAATGTACACTAAAATCGTAATTAGTTCCTATACAAGTTCTCATTCAATGCCTATCATAATAATGAGCACTTGATATAATGAGATATAAACAGTTCAAATCTAAACTGCATAATCCAAATTTAAGACTTTTAATGTCATTTTTAAATGATAAATTCGTTTTTCTTAAAAAATGATAGTTACTTTCTCTTGTTCATTTTATTAGAAGTCTCTTAGAAAATATTGAGTAATTTTTATAAGACATTTTTATTACTTCAATAAGAATTAAATATTTTATTTATTTGTTCCCATATTTAATAAAGGTAGTGAAACAGAAGGAATTAAAAAATTGCTGAAGTTTAATATGTTTAATAAAGTTCGTATTGAAAATTATTTAAATTTTATGACAAATTCAGTACGTTGTTTTTATTGTTTTGTATAGATTAGTTGAAAATATCTTATAAAATGAATAAGAGTGAGTATGAAATTATACTCATTTTAAATTATATATGTATATTAAAATAAAAGAGTTATTTAAAATATGAAAATTAAATCTAAATGGTCCAAAATCAATTTGGATAGTCCAGATTGGGATGAACATGAGCCTGTGTCTCTTCTTCATCCAACCTCTGCATGGCCTAGAAAGATTTTAATAAAAAAATTCAATATTCCATATTTAACGCCAGTGTTTACTTTTAAGGAAGAATCCTTATAAAAGACATTTGAATTATTTAAATTTTAAATTGGGTTGTTAAATTTAACAAATTCTAAATTATGTTATATGACCTAAAATATAATTTTAAAATTCAATATTTTTACCTTACTACCCCTTATTTGAGTTGACTATCCACTTATGTTATTTAAAACTTTTCTTACGGAAAAAAAGTATTTATTAATCACACTCTCTTCTCTCTAACTCCTTTTCCTATTATGCCATTGATAATTTGATACATCACGGAGTCAAATTCTAGGACATTTTGTTTGAGATTTACAAAAAATGAATTTAGTTAAGTTTGATATTTGAGTTTTTGGAAACTGGTTGTAAGTTAATAGTACAACTTTTATTTTTTTTAAAAAAAATATTATATTGTAGGGCCTAACCTAGATAGTTGAGGTTAAGGATAGTCTTATTGATGATGATGAAGGATCATATATGGAGATTTCGCCCTGTTCTTAGATCGTGGGTGAGTCTGACCCCCTTCCAAACATTTATATATAAAAAAAAAGGATCATATATGGGTATGTGCAGGTGAGTATATCGTACTGGACCAGTTTGTTCAAGATTAAAAAATTGTTTTAACTAGGTTAAATATGAGAAAATTGTTAGGATTAATAGGGAGCTATTGTAGGAGAAATTTAAGCTATGGGGAAAAATCTTATTTAAAAAACTTCTTTGAAATAGTTTATAAAAAACTAAAAATATAATAATATTTTTAATAAAATTTCCATAATTAACTTACTATTGTTTTCCTAACAATTTGAATCAAACTTAACTAAATTCTATTTTTGTAAATTTTACATAAATTGGCTCAAAATTTAAGTCTATGATATATTAAAGCATATATAGCATAATAGGAAAAGAAAATTTGTTGTCAAAGAGAGAGTATAATTAATGAGTCCATATTTTTTTAAAAAGATTAAAATAACAAAGATGGATACGCAAGTCAAATAAGGGGTCGTAAAGTAAAATTTTTTGTTCAATTCTAAAATCCTAATTTAAGTCATATGACCTGATTTAAAATTTATTAAATTCAACAACTCAATTTATAATTTGAATAATTCATTTGTCTTTTATAAAGATTTTCCCTAATTTTAATTTGAGTCAAGCTGAGTGGTGTTAGTGTAATTTGTCATAACCTTGAAGGTCTAGAGATATGATTAATTTAGTCAAAATTTTCATGTATTCGTATTATAATTAAGAATGATTAGATATATTACGAATATTAATTAGAAGAATTAAAAAAAATAAAGATATAATTTTGTTGCTATTGATAGAAAACTTTTAAAAGTTAGAAGGGAGAGGAGTCAGTTTCAATAGTACTGGGCACTTTCCAATTATGTTTGGTAGGAGACATCAATTGTGGCCTCTCCTTTTTGTCCATCTATATATCTTATGTCCTCTCCCACATTTTACTGCCTCCACTTCGTTTCCATAATTTCAAAATTAACTTAATTGTAACCCTAATTCTAAAACTCCTTTTGGATAATTAATTACTGATTCTTCATTATTGTTCTCTCAATTTAATTTAATATGATGATCTCCTCAATCTATAGGATATGTAATTCAGTCCACAAAAAACACAGCCATGTAGCCATGCATACCTTACCCTCGATTTTATTTCTTAGATTGCTTTTATAAGACCATTACAAATTTATCATGGCCGGCAAAAAAGGTACAAAGTATATCATGATAAGTACTTAGCATAAGACCCTTTTAGGAATATATTAAGTTATCTCCAAGCATGTCCCTCATATTTATAGCCCCAACCTATTCAACGTTCAATTATAACTCCTCTATACATCGCAGAGGAATCACTTAAAACAAGTTGTCATTTTTTAGCAGTTAAAATCATGTATTTATAACGATTTTAACAGCTACAACTACATATAGTAGCAATTATGTAACCACTACAAGATACGTTTTTACAATAAATTTTATAACAGTTTACAAAAACTACTACTCAATTATCAATAACCACTACAATATTTCTAGCAGATAAAGAGATTCACTATAGGATGTAAAGGGTAGTGAATCAGTCTATTTTTTATAGCAGTTTGTTAACTACTACAAATTTATAGTGGTTTGTTTTAATAATCGCTACAAAATTGATGCTAAAATTCAATGAAATTGTTATTGGAGGGAGTTCAAATTTTAAAACTGGCGGGAAATTTTTAGTGGCTTTGATAATGGGCAATTTACCAAAAAGCGCCAAATTTGAGTTTTAAATTTGGTTGTGGTTATAGAGAATCTCTACTAATTTGCAACTAAAAATAAATAATTTTTTCGGAGAAATTATTTAAATTATTCAATGGTTTTTTTTATTATTATTATTTTTAATTTATACTATATTATTTAATTTTAATTTATTTGATGATAAAAAGTAGTATTTATATTTCCGTCAAAACAAACCGAACCCTTCGAGCCATCCTTTTTAAGCCCTTTTAAGTTAAGGGCCGGGCTTATATTTTACATGGTGTAAAGGGAAATTGGGTTCAAAAGAGTTGGCCCTTTTAAGCCCAAAAACAAACGGGTCGACCCTTTAGGGTCGAGGGCTAACCCTTTTAAACCCATAATAATTTTTTTAATAAAATATGGTTTTTTTAAGATTTATAAATTATTTATATAATGACAATAAATAATTATCTGTATATAAATATATACATACAAATATGTGTACATATATTAGGCAAAAAATAAAGATATGTAACCTTTTAAATCATTTTAATAATATTTATTATTGAATTCAAAATTTTGAGACTTGTTTGATTTTTTGATATTTCAAAAAATTTAAAAAAATATTAAAAGTAAATGGCATGAAATCCTAAGGGCCGACCCTAAGCCATGATGTTCGAAGGCCGGGTTTCAATAATTAAATAATTTTATAGCATGTGGAGTTTTTGAGCCCTACCCTTTTAAAGGGTTAGTGCTAACCCTTATTGACAGCTCTAGTTTATATTATTTTTAAAGGGTCAAAGTAAAAAAAAATATTTTAATATTTCAGTTAATTATTAATCCAAATGTACGTACGCACGTTTATGTTTATATTTATGTTTGTTGAATTTTCTCTAAAGTGAAGAAGTAGGCCACAAGTTATCTAAAAAAAATAAAATTATTTGTATCAAAAAATAAAATAAAAGAAAAATAAAATGCCTTGGCAATTAAAAAAAAAAGAGTTGTCATCATAAGAACATCATACTAGAAGAGCTGAAAGGAAAAAATGAGGTAGAGATGAAGTATGATAGGTGGAGAGTGGGGAAATAAATGAAGAGAGTAGGGTATTTATAAAGGTTAGAGAGAGCTTTTGTGGCAATTAATGCAGTAGTATTTGTAGCGGTTACTGTAACATCCCAGAACCGTCCCTAGAAAATATTGTCCCTTTTTGCAGCCGTAGTTAAGAGCAGAATTTTACACAAAATATTACTATCCACTACTGAATAAAATAAGTCCCACAAGACAATTTCAATGATAAAGTAACTTTATAGTATATATCACAAACCAATTGCAAATTTATATATGTATTTAAAATCACTCACAAGCATGTCACAAGTATGTACAACAATAGGAAAGTGGTTACATCTCGCCAAAGCAAAATTGCCAGCTAAACTACAAGTCACAAATCAATTTCATTGGTCCTCAAAGTAAAACCCTAAATCCCAAAATAATCACTGTCGGCAGCACTGGGAATTGCGATCTCACAGCACATGCTCTTTTGTGGCTATAAATTGGGTGTAGTTTTATATATGTAAAGCCCCACATCACGTGCCCATTTTTTTTATTAGTTTTTAATAATTTATTTATATATATTTATACTTTAAACTTTCTCTCTCTCTATATATAATTTTTATCCTTAATCTTATAAATCATATTAGGAATTCTAAAAAAATCAGAACAAATCGCATGGTTTCCTCCCTTTATTATGTTCCTAATTTCTAAGATCTTGATTACGTTTTATGGTTTATAGAGATCTCCATTTAATTTGTTATAATTTATATATTAATTATTTAATTAATTTATTAAAAATTGGGATGTTACAGTTAATCCGACAGGTTTTGTAGCAGTTTATTAAAATTAGTAGTAGTTATAAACCACAACTAAGGTGAATTTTTTTTTTTTAAAAAAATAATAATTTATTTCAAAATATTAAATCGAACTTTTTTTAAAAGATGATGATTTATTTAAAATAACAGGAATTTATTTTTAAAAAATAATGATTTATTTAAAGTAAGTAAAAGGAATTTATTTTTTTAAAAAATAATGATTTATTTAAAAGAAATAAAATATGTTTTTTAAAAAAATGATTTATTTAAAATAAGTAAAAGGAATTTTTTTAAAAAAAATAATGATGTATTTAAAAAGAGTAAAAGGATTTTTTTTAATAAAATAATGATTTATTTAATAGATGTGAAAGAAATTTTTTTTAAAAATGATTTATTTAAAAGAAGTAAAAGGAATTTTTTATAAATAATAATAATTTATTTAAAAGAAGGAAAATATTTTTTTTTTTAATCATTCTTCATCAACTTCCCTAAATAATAAGATATGTGAAGAAAATGTTAGTGTTGAGAGTATGATTTTGTACAAATCAAAGCATATTAAATTAAATAGCTAATAATAAACACAAAAC
>JBAGKO010000016.1:8304121-8316999 GCA_037177275.1 Acacia concinna
AGTTTTCGCCCCTGAATCCATCTATGACCTCTGTTTTATCAAAATCAAACTCCTTCTACCCTTACCCCTCTTGACCGAAACTCTCCCCTTTCTTGGGGTCCCCAGTGATTTCGTCGGTTCAGCGTTCCACACGCGTTCTTTCTATCTTTCCTTAGGTAAAACACTACTCTGAACGCATTGGAACTATCAAACCAAACAAAATCACATCACATCATGCTCTATGGGGTCTGGCCGAAAACTCCCCTTAAACCTAAGGAAAAATCTCGACTCTATTCAAGCCCTTACACTAATATCTAGCATTTTCTAGCTCGAATAACCATCCTAGAACCTCATACTCTTCTTCCTCTTACTTAGCTAGACCCACGGACAGAATTTTTTTCTCTTATGAAATGCCTTGAAAACCATGGAGAAGAGGAAGGAAACAGAAGGAAATACAGGCTAAAACGTACCTTAATCGCTTGCGTGATCAATGTAGCTAGAATCTCCTCAGAATTTCGCACACAGGGGGTCAAGTTTCCAAACCTCCAGAACCTCCCCAAGGGTTCCAAATTTCGTACAAAAACAAGAGGGAGGGGAGCTCCTTATATAGACTTGGCTAATGGCGTCATTGTAATTTTTAAAAACTTGGAAAATAATAAAATAATACTCCCCCAAGCTTATGTGTCAAGCTGCCTCTTTCGTTGACTTATATTGGCTTCCTTCTTAAGACAACTTAGGCGCAGGGTGCAGATAGGGCTTGTGGGTCCCACCAAAGCCAGTCTATCTTCATATCTATCTTGTACCGCCTTATTTAATCCAGAAATTCCAGAAAATTCATTTTATACCAAAATATTCTGAAAAAGTACCCAAAAATAAGAAAATATCCCATAAGGCTACCATAAAAATTTCAGAATTTTTTGAGCTCTGGAACTTTAGAAAATAGTTTTTCTGCGAAGAAGTCCCTTATACTGGTAATAACCGATATTCCAGAATTTTCTAAAATTTATCTGGACTTCTTCTCAACCTCCAATCAACTTCATTCATCTTCTCTTATGCTCTACTAATTTTTCCAAATCCCAGTCCAAAACAACGAGGCCTTTAAATTTCTGTTGTAGTTCATTTTTGGCCAAAAACCCGGTCCAGTCAAAAATTAATAAAATAATCATAAAATTACCAAATATTCATATGGCCTCTAAAAATTATTCTGACTGCTCCATGATGTTTTGGATGCTCTAAAATAATTTCTAAGATTTTCTGGGAATTTTTGGGGCTTTCAAACTTGTTCAAAATTCAGCCTCTAACTTTGCCAAATTTTCACTTTTTGCACAGAGTTCATTCCCCATCTTTTACTTCAAAAGTCAGGAGATCTTTATCTCTTCTACAGGCTAATGCCCTTTACTCATCCCAATTTCCTCATCTAGGCACTGAAAAATATCCGAGTACGACCCTCGTCTACCCGAAATCCTCTATTTAAGCTTAGAAAATTTTTAGGATGTTACAACTAATACTCGCATAACTCTTTGTGTCGAAGGTACCATAAACACTTGAGTTTTGGGTTAGTAAACCTTGATCCCATGAAACCATATAAAACTTGAACCCGTTGACATTGTACGCAGTAAACCTTATCGCACGTTCAAGTAGACCCATTACGAGCTCTAAAATCTTGTGAGTGTAGGCTGTAATCATTGAGGATTCAGCACGCGAACCAACTTAGGAATTCTTTGTGGACCTTTTTTTCAACTTCAGAAGAGGTCTGTGTATGGACCCTCATTTTCCGCTTTACATGGCTTCTAAATTCCTTGCAAGTAATAATTGTGTAAGCGACAAAGACGTTCAAGAGATATAACTAGTACGTGAGGCAAGATGTGATGATTCAATTCTTACATAAGTTAGGGTTCGACCTAAGTACAGTTAATCAATACATGTCTATGTGCCTGTAAATTTTTAGTAGCAGTAAGCTTAAAAATCTCACCCCCTCCAACTCGTTTACCAACGCGGGGTATTGACAACGTAAGAGGAATCGACTCAGTTTTGGGACAATTGTCTACACGGGGCGGTCGGTTGAAAGACGTCTTAATGTCATCAAAGTATCTTAAACAAAAGTAGAGGACCTTATCCCCTAAGTAACCTTCAACTATAGAACATTCTGGCCATGTCTTATTCATGACGCAAGTTTTCAATTTTCTAAGAAACCTATTTATTTATTAATATAAATAAATAAACAAACAAACAAATAAATAAATGACTAAATAAGGAGCACAAGTAGTGGGGCCATTATATGTATGGAAAATAAGTACCTTTCCATATGATACATCCAGTGATATTGAACCGGCCCATCTAGCTTTATCTCGTGAACAAGGTGGACTATCAGGTGAACCATGACAGTGAAGAAGGATGGAGGAAAAATCATCTCCAAATGACAAAGAGTAAGGATGATTTTGTTTTGCAGTTGATCGAGCTCCTTATGTATCAAAACCTTCGAACACAATTTTTTGAAAAAAGAGCACAGCTCAACCAAGACAATGGATATATCTGGAGGCAGTGTACTCTTTAATGCCATTACAACTGGCGTGAGAGATTGCAAACTGTAACAAATAATTTAAGCCGACCAAATAGCATGGAGAATTATGCGGTAACTTAATTCATGACTTATCCATAGCTTGTAGAGGGTAGAAAACGATTTAGAAACGTTTGCTGGATTTGACATGTCTAGTTTCGAAGTATTTAAAGAGTTATAACATTATGTTAAAACCGCCATTTTAACCGCAGCAAATTAGTAGCAGTTTTAAGAGTGAAAACCGCTACTAAATATTTACATTTGTAGCGATTTTCATGGAAAACCGCTACAAAGTTCCTCCTGTTGGCAGGGTTAATTGGTGGGGTGGTTGTAGTCAGCAACGACAAATGAGCCAGAAGTCGTGAACTATTGAGACTGAAGAATTCAACAAACCACGAACAACAACGATGACCATGGGAAAGAGGGGAATCAAGATTTCAGCAACAATGAAGAGAAATAACGGTGGGTATGTTAGAAAACATTGATCGGAGAAATTCGAACAAAGTGCCAAAAACTGGAGGAAAGTTTGAAATCATAGAAATATGGTTCAAAAATGAAGTTTTAAAAGCATATATATGACTGTTGTATTTAAAAAATTATCATATATAACATGTATGTCGGTTTTTTATGGAAAACTGTCATATATAGAATTTGATTTTTTTAAAATAAAAGATACACACACATGACAATTTTTTAAATAACCGTTATATAATTGTTTTTAATATATGATACTTTTTTATAAAAACCGTCATATATTTGTATATTTGCATTAATTTTGCCTCTCCATATATGGCGGTATTTCAAATAACCACCATATATAGAATGCCATATAGAGATAGTTATGTAGTAGTGTTACATAGTTTGTCCAACAGATGAAGAGTTAGTTTATAATTAACACAATATTATATGTTCGAAATTAACTATCAATGCAAGAATTTTGTGGGCAATTTGTAAATACTTCTATAAGCTAGTGATAATTTAATCCAATGGCAAGTGGTCACTCGTGGAGGAGGAGGTTGCACTGTTAATTCCTTGAGGGTGGGAGTATATATTGTATTATTTGACTTCAAGGAAAAAAAATTGATTGAAACTGTATTTTTTAATTTTTAATTTTTTTACCACAAACCTAAAGAGGAGAACATAAATGTGCACTTTTTAGTTTTGGTACTATAATGGAATTAGTTTTGGAGTAGAGGCTGAAGGAATTGTAACGAGGACATATAGACCCAGCTTTGAATCGTAAAACTTAACCATTTTAACCTTTTTTTTGCCATTGCACTTTGACAGTTTAACTTTGCAGTTAACAGTTATACCCCTCAGCGATAAGATGAGACAAAGAAATTAAAATGAAAACATTTAACAACATTATGATTGGAAGAAAATGGAAAGGAGGTACAATAATGGAGCAGAATACGAACAAATGCATCAATGTCAATCATTTTAAAATTATTAATACTAGATAAACTAAATTTCAACGTTATTTAGAACAAGAACACGTACGTCTCAATGAGGACTATTTTTTCTTGTCTTAATTGAAAGATGCAATAAGTAAAATGCCTCAATGACATATAAGCAAAACATAAGATTTGTTCTCATTTCTTATATCGAAACTTAAATATCATTGTGTGAGGCTAGCTAACTCATTATGATGTTGTTCCTCAAGGGAAAAGATTGATTGAAACTGTTTTTTTTTTTTCTAAAAATAATTTTACCACAAACCTAAAGAGGAGAAGATAAATGTGCACTTTTTAGTTTTGGTACCATGATGGGAAAAGTTTTGGAGTAGAGGCAGAAGGCGTTGTAACAAGGACGTATGAATAGTAAAACCTAACCATTTTAACTTTTTTTTTTTTTGCCATTGCATTTGACAGTTTAACTTTACAGTTAACAGTTATACCCCTCAGCGATAAGATGAGACAAAGAAATTAAAATAAAACCATTTACCAACATTATGATTGGTAAAAAATGGAAAAGAAGTACAATAATGGAGCAGAATACGAACAAATGCATCAATGTCAATCATTTAAAATTACTAATACTAGATAAACTACAATTTAAGGTTGTTTAGAACAAGAACACATAAGTCTCAATAAGGACCATTTTTTCTTGGCTTAATTCAAAGAATGTTATAATTAAAAAGTTTCAATAACATATATGAGCAAAACATGGATTTGTTCTCGTTTCTTATATCCAAACTTAATTATCATTCCATGATGCTAACTTATTATAATTTTTTTCCTCGTTTTGTTCCTTCCTCCCAAATTTTGCCCTATAATCAATACAGAAAACAGTACTGTCTGATCACTTGCACAGTGCTATGCAGTACCCTAAAGGCCAACTATTTATTGTCGGTACGATGTCTTGGCTCTAATAATGCACCTATGAATGCCATACTCATGAATTCACCAACCTTGATATATATCCTTATTAATGGTCCCTCAGTACTAGTACTGGCCCCATAACTCAAGCTACTTTTGTTCTTCGAGTTTTCCGGGTACAATTTGTTGAATTGGACCACTTTACCATACATTAACATGGTACAACGTTGGCCATGACATTAAAATTGTACGTTTTAATAATTTACCATACTTGAATTTGGAACTAATTAAGAAGCCAATTTTTATGGGATGGTTAAATGAACCAGAGCTGGTGTATGTGGAGCGTGACATGCCTTGGGCTTTCGTGAGTTACCCTACAAGAAAATCTGTGATGAAGATTTTATGATTTTGAAAAGGGCCTATTTATAGTTTGGATGATATTGTGGTGGCCATGAGAACTGAGAATTTACCCATTATTCTTTTTTGTGGCCTGTTTTCTTTTCTCTTCCCTTGTTTTTTTTGGGCAAAGTCAGAGACTAAATTCCACCACAATAACATAGGTGGCTTCATTAAGCCCATCGATTGGGGAATAATGGGATGTTGTAGGTGGCACTCAGCTCTACATGAATTAAGCCCATCTGAGGTTTAGGTTTAGGGTTTAAGTGTCTACAACATACCCCTTTGCCTTGGTTTGTAGTCATGGTTTTACTCATGCTATTTGAAGTTGGTTGCAATATCCTTTTATCTTGAGGAAGCCCTGATTTGCCATATAGAGTTAAGGTTTAAGGTTTAGATGTCTACATCTTACCCTTTTGCTTTGGTTTGTAGTCATCGTTTTACTCATGACGTTAAAAGTTGGTTATAGTATCCCTTTATTTTGAGGAGGCTCTGATTTGCTATCAGTTAAGTATTTAGCATTTATATTTAAAATACCTATGTTGTCTCTTGTAAATTTTCTTAAGGGTGTGTTTAGATGAAGAAAAAAGTGGTGAGAAAGGGGGAGAAAATGAATACTAGGTTTCAAAACTTCCATAAATAGTAAAAAAAATTTACCATTTTTAGGAGTTTTCTCCCCTAATTTTCTTTCCCCCTAAATTTTCTCTCCATTCAAATATTAAGGTAAGGGATGTCTAGTTTACTATTGGTTTATGCGTTATTACCTTTATGTACTTTCCTTTTGATATAAAATATAATTTGGCTATTCTAATTTTTTCTTAAATTAAAACAGGGTTATATTGGGCCAAGTAAGAGTTATATTTGGCAAAAAAATAAAAAATGTTAAGAGCTTAGAGCAGGCTGACACTACAAGAAAAAATGGGCCTGTCTTCTTTTGTCAGCTTTGACCCAATACTATAAGGCCGAATGATAAGCACAATTATGCCATTTAAAGCTGTGCTATATTTTTACACAAGTCGTCTAATCTCAATCAAGATAATGGAAATTTTAATTAGTGCATGTAATCCTTTTAGGGACATAATTGATGAAGCAAGACTCCTTATTAATAGGGATTGGAAGGTGGTTTTGAATTTTGTACCTAGGGAGAAAGTGGAACTAGCAGATAGACTAGCCAAATATGCTCATAGTTTAGAAGGAAATTTTTGTGTTTTTGATCAACCACCTTTCTCAATTGAGAGGGAGGAGGTAGATGAAAGTTATTAGCTTTTTGTTAGGTTTTGGTTGGAAGGCTTGATGCTTCCTTATGACTTTCTTGTATTTCGTTTATGAGTTTGAATGTATTCCAGTATTCGCCCAAAAAAAAAAAAAATTAGTGCATGTAACATCATAGAACTAGTACTTTACGATGAGGAAGTTATATAGACTATCATTTGATATTTAACATATAGTTCGACATTCACTTTCTATAAAGACTTGGTTTAAATCTCATTGTTAACATGAGAACTTATTGATCGATAATTTATAGATATTGGTACAAATTTTGTATGTTTTTTTTCAGTATTAAGACATGCTTGATCCTAATAGTAAGATTTTTCTATGCTTACAAAAAGATAACTAATTTTTTTAAATTTGTATGTTACAATTTTTTCTTTTAAAAAAAATTGGCCGATCCAAGGAGCAAAATGGGGTACATTCCTAATCTAAAGTCCCTGAAGATTTTGACTTTTGAGGTATCAAAAGTCAGAACTCCCCAAGAGACCAGGCCAGCTAACATTAGGCAGTAACTTTCCCATGCTATATATCAAAAATCACAAATACTAAAACTATTCCGGTTTAATAGTTTTTCTTCATTTATAACTCACTTTATTGGCTGGGAAAACATTAACATATTAAATATTAATTAAAAGAGAGCCATATGAGACTAATTAAATAACAATACTATACTCATTATCATTATAATACAACCAAACACCTCTTACTTTGAAGTTTCGAAGCTCACAAGCACATGTTTGGGTGGTTGTAATTCTTCTTCTGTCCCTTTTTTTTTTTGGTGATATTCTGTGCCATATTTAATACTATGTGGTTAGATATTTCTGGGGATCCATGACATAAATTAAAGTTCTGGCCTACCCTAAGTATTAATTCTCGGAAAATTGCTAAAGTCAAACTTTCCTCTCACAAAGGATCTGTTCTTTGGAGGAAGAAACAAGTACGTAAGATAGCATGTGAATGCAGCAATAATGGAAGCATATGGATTTCACTTTATAAGGCGCATGCAGTGGAAGGATCATATGCTCCTAATAAACAATTACTATAATCACTGCCCAAATTTCCAAGCTTTATATATATATATATATATATAATAACCCACAACCCTTCATTTTCCCATCCAAAGATATCACTCATAGCTAGTTTACTAACAATGGCCTCTAAAGCCTTCTTCTTGCTGGCTCTCTGTCTCTGCACTCTTCTTCCATTTTCCACCTCACAAGCGCCTCATTTTCGTGTCATCGGCCGTGTCTACTGTGACACCTGCCGTGCCGGCTTCGAGACCTATGCCACCACTTACATTGCAGGTAACATAAGGCTTGTTTAGATTTAAGTTTGCACTTTTATACCAACTGTATTTTGCACACTGAAGTTAGAATAAAAGTCAATTAACGTAGTGTGATTTATGTTTATACATGATTTTATTTTATTTTTTAAAAAAGGTTAGTTTTGAACAAAATTGTCCAGATGATATATGTGTGTGTGTGTGTGTATTGAAAACATTAGTTTTAAATCTAAAGAAAAACTATAAGCCAGAAGCTTTAAAAACTTGTTTTGGCTTTAACTTCACTTTAGACTAAAAAGTCATTTTGCCAAAAAGTTATTACAAACAACATGTTGAAGCTTTCAACAGGCTCCTTGCTTGTTATCGTGGCTTTTTAACTTGTAAACACCATGTCAAACATGCACATACACTCTGCACGAATTTGAATTTATTATTAGTACGTAACAGACAGATTCAATCAATAAGACAATAACAAAGTATTTATATTTTGTGTTTGTCGCCTGTATAAGTTATTACTGCATCCTGTTTTTAATATGAGATGTCATGCATTGTGTAAATGGCACAACAAACAAGATCGTATATCAAGAACCAGATGTAGTACATCTTATCGTCTCTTACTGAATCCAAATCTCACACTTCCGTATTAATGTGATGATATATGTTGATAGGTGCAAAGGTGAGAGTTGTGTGCAAACAAAGGGAGAGTTTGGCGATGGTATACGTACAGGAAGGAGTGACAGATTCAACAGGAACATACAACATATTGGTGAATCAAGATCATGGGGATCAGATTTGTGAGGTGGAGTTTGTGAGCAGTCCGGTGGCAGATTGCAGAGTGCCGGATCCCGGACGAAACAGATCCAGCGTCGTCCTCAGCCGTACCGACAACGGCATCGTCAACAATGTTCACCATGCCAACGCCTTCGGCTGCAACAAGGACGTTCCTTTGCCTAACTGCTATGAGATCCTCAAATACTACTTGTCAGATGAAGTTTAATTAATTTCTTTATTGTTTGCTTGTTCTTAACTAGTGTTTTAATTATTTTCATGTTGTAGCATTCTTTGCTGCTGCTGCTTCATTAATTAGATCTATGTATGTTTAATCGTGTGATCTCTTAATATAGGATTAAGTTATTAATGTTATTCCAAGTCTATGGTGTTTTGTTTGATGTTAATACCCAGGTTCCAAAAATTCAATAAAAGAGCATAATCGGCGCGCGCGCGCACAGATATGTGTGTGTGTGTTTTTTTCCCCTTAATGAAACAAGCATTTCAACTTTCAACATTATTGATATCCATCAATTCTACGATCTTATTATGTGAACTAACTTCAACCGCCAAAAGTTTGAGAATTGTTATGCATATAATTTAAGGCAAGTGAGTTGTTAATCCGCGTACTCATTCATATATATTAAATATACTAATATAGGAACTAGTTAATGAGGGATTTGGCTCCAAAATTTATATACAGTTTTTTTCAAGCTATCCAATTTTTTTTGGGGTCCAAGTTATCCTTATTAAGTATTAATTAGCATATATTAAATGGGAAGGGTATTTTAGAGAGACCAATGCATATTTATTACAAATAACTAACTAATATTAATTCCCTTAACATTTTGTAAATTAATTATCTAACTATATTAATACTAAAGAAAAGTATAGTATAATATAACACCTTAAGCCTGGATTAACCATATTAGGTGTGCCATCCGGGAAAGAGGTGTCTCCACTTAATCTCCTCTCAATTTTCTCTCCACTTAATACTTAACCTTTAAATTATATTTTAGTGGATTAGATTTAATGTTCTGTATAAAATGGTATTATATTATTAAATAAAATATAAATATGAAATTATGATGTTATTATATTGGATTAGATCTCATCCATTAAATCATAATTCAATGCTTAAAATATTAAGTGGAGAGAAAGTGGAAACAGAAGTAAGTGGAGAGACCCTTCTCCGGTGCCATTAAATTTCTATTAATCTCATTGTGAAGGATTCGGCCCTTCCGTTAGATCAAACCCCACTCTAATTAATTTTAATCACTTTTATTTAGTATGCTTATCCTATGCAGCTATGCTCATATAACAAACACCATAATTTGAGCTATGATGCAAACAAAGGGGAAAAAAAAATACTCCTTAAGCTCTAAACATAGGAGTTAGTAGGGGTTTGTTTTACTTTTAAGGGTAAAGGTGCAATTTTAGCAACAAAGTTTGCTGTCAGGAGTATCTGGCACAATAAAGTTTTCAATAGTGCTTAAATACACATAAACTTCAAAAAGTGAAACAATTTTAACCTTGTTGTTAAGTGTGAGATAACGGTTGTTAGATGGGTCCCATATGTTGCACAATTGTCATATTCTTTATTGGTAAAGCTGTAATTTGAACAATAAAGTTTTTTGTCATGAGCATTTGGCATCATATACTTAATAAAAATATGCAAATATATATATAATTTAGAAAAAGGTGCAATTTTACCATGGCCATTGATTGAGGCAAACAACGGTTACTTCATTGCTTGTTGGTCTCAATATGCATCCATGGCGAACAATGAAGCTCCTAAATCGTGAATCTCCTTCAAAGACAAATTGAAACCCTCCTTATGCTTCTTGTACTATCCACCACTACTCTTTTGATCTCCTACATCTGAAGGAGAAGTGCAGCTCATCTTCTTGATTGTCGGCCATCACAAGAGGCATTCGATTGATTTTCATTAAAATGCTCCCAGTTATGCTTTGAATTTCAAAGATGACGCGATGGACCGAGATTCCCTTTTTGATAGCAGTGGTAGCATCCTATGAGACGGAGTAATAGACCCTGAGCAAAGGAAACATCCGCCTTATTTGATGGTGATTTATGGAATAAAATGAGATATGAAGATCACAACATCTCTAATGGATGATGAGGTTGTAGTTTATTTATTGCATCTACCACATGTGATCCACATAAATGGAGTCAAAGGAGAAAAGTTGGTATTTAATAGAGGATGCTGAGGTGTGCCTTTAAACAATTAAATGAAGTAACACATGGACATTCATGTGGGACCCGCAAACAATAAAGTAATTGTCCTTTGCCCCAGTTAATGCCCATTGATAAAATTACACATTTTTATGAAGTTTATGTAGATTTCTGCACCATTTTATAAAGTTTATGATGCTAGGTGCTTCTAATAAAACAATTTTATTGTTAAAATTATACATTTACCTTGAAAGAATATGACAACTATATAACATGTGGAACCCACTTCAACAGCCGTTATTTCATACTTAACGGCAGTGTTAAAATTGTTATACTTTTTAAAGTTTATGTGTATTTAAACACCATTGAAAACTTTATGTTGCTAGATACTCTTGACAATGAACTTTATTGATAAAATTGCACCTTTACCCTAATTCTAAACATAAAACCTCAATCACAGATTTATAATTTGTTCTTCTAGTGATCCCAATTAATTAAATTTATTTAAGAGGATTTCATCAGGGTAGTTTTTCCGATTTAAATGATTGAAGGTGCATTTTAGAAAATCAAGACCTAGTTCTTACTGATAATTACTCTTTTATTCCTATTTATAAGTTATTTCAACATGTTTCACAAAAGGGTAAAAAAAAACTATAAACCTTCATGAACTCTGCTTTAAAATGTGACAATTTTTTTTTTATCCTTATGTAATATTCTGCATAAACCTAAATATAAAACACAATTAACGTTTTTTTAAAGATTAAGGTAGTTAAATAATTTACGTAACTATATCATATATTGTGTATCATTAGACTATATATTAGTTTATAAGTTAGTTAAAATAATTTGGAGGAAAAAACAATAAATATAAATACTTTAAAATAATTTAATTAGTTTATTATTTTTTTAAAAACAACTTTATTTTATATTTAGGATTGGAGGGAATATGCAATAGTAGTTGTCCAATACATCCTCTTCCAACTTAAAAAAGGAGGCAAGTCTATAATGTTCGATGCTTCCTACAAAACACACAAAAAAAAAAAAAATCTTATGCAAATAAAGTCAAAATAATAATAAATTAATAGTAAAATTGTATACTCATATAAAAATTTGATGATGTGATTTACGAATATAGAATGAGAGGAGTAATTTAAGTAATTTTTTAATCATTATAAATTAATTATCCACCTCATACTATTAGGATTGAACAAGGATATCTTTGTTTTGGCTTACCGGGTTGGGGAATATCTTGCGAAAGCAAAAAAAAAAAAAAGAAGGAAGAATGACACATAAATACCATTTGAATTTTAAAATCCCAAGTTAGTTTTGTTGCCTATAAAAATAATGGGATTAACTAAACTTATATAGCAATTAACAACTTAAGTTTTTAAAAAATCGCTTAATTAGAATTATGAAATTTCTTTTTTGTCATGAGAATTTTGAAACTCAAATAGTATTTATATGTCATTATTTTAAAAAAAGAACAAGAATTTATTTGAAAGATTATTTGGTATAGTCAATGATAGTTATAACTTATAAGTAACTTCTTCATAGCAATCTTTGCTTTCAAAATTTATTTTTTAAATATATTTTCTTGAATGTTCTTCTCACCAGCAACATTGACGAGAGTATAATAACAAAATACTCCTGGGCCTACATATAAAGTAAAGATTGAAGAAATTTTTTGTTATATTTATAAAATATAGAGAGAAAAATTTTATATGTAGGTAAAATTTTACCCTTCATTTATTAATGTATTAATTTTATTCTCATAGGATATAATGTATATTAAATAGGGGTAAATTGGAAAGTTGTTAAATTTTAAGAAATAGTTGATAATTTTTAAAATTTTTCTTGTTCTATGTGAAAAATGTTGGAAATGTCTTATATTAAACTTAATACTACACTCCCTCATTACTATAATATTTAATTGGCTTTTTTTTTTATAGAAAAAGAAACTACACTCCCTCATCAAACACTCACGACAAATAATCTCCCGAGCCTGCACAGATAGAGTTAAGACCACCTAAAAATCCACTAGAATATGCCTAGCTTCAGCAACAATGACATCAGCAGCACCGTTAACCTCTCGATCACAAACAATAACCAATGC
>JBAGKO010000016.1:8317099-8328019 GCA_037177275.1 Acacia concinna
AATTTCTCATGCATAACCCATGGTGCGAAAAAGCGAAACGGGCGATCATGATTTCCAGATGAATAATTATTATCAAACTTCAACAGTAAAGGTAATGGTTTGATTTGAACTTTGGTAAGTGAGTCACCGAAGCATTAGGAAATTTAATGAGCCACTGCTCATTCAACAAATCCTGATCAATACTACTATGAGAAGACTCCCGGAACCACATAAAATGAGGACCCGTAAAGCCAATATCAATCAACTCACTCTCCATAAACCAGTTCTTGAAATTACCATCTATCCCATCACTCCTTTTTGGAGAAGAAGAATATTTATCTGTTTGTGAAAAACAACATTAAAATCTCCTACTACTACCCATCTTCCAGTCATACTTCCCCCAATGGATCGAAATTCATCTCAAAGAAGTCTACGAGAAATCATATTAGGACTATCATATACTATAGTTAAGAACCATTCATCATTTGTCTTAGCATTAAAAACACCATGGACCATCTGATTAGATGATATAAGAACAATAAAATTTATTTTGGCATCCCAAAATAACCAAATACCACCGCTAAAGCCACGACACTTCTCAATAAAATTATTAGCCCATCTTAGCCTTTTACTAATATATGCTGCTCTTTCTCCTCCCATACGTGGCTCCAAAAAAGCTAACATATATGCACATTATTTTTGCGATAAAGATCAACAAACAATATAAGAGTTTAAAGAATCTAAATAAATTATCTAATCATAATGTATTTTGTGCATAATCATATTATATATCAATTCATAAGTCATAAAAATTAAAGGCCGGATGTAGGCAAAGGAGACCAGACCTCTCCTCATAGTTTTGATGCATTTACGGCTGTTTACGTAACTTCCAATTGGACTTTCAATTTTTTTTTAAAAAAAATTGTTAAGTTAGTTTAAGGAAGTTATTTATATGTACGAAAAATAAAGTTTAATGGATGGTAAATAAATAATTTGGGCCATCTGTAATTAAGGAAGTTGATTGTACACGGTTAATAAATTCAGGGGTATTTTATGTAATTTAGCGAAGGAGTAATAAACATTCAAAACGACGCCGTTCAGACCATAGTGCACTGTGCAGCGTCAGAATTTCTTAAAACGAATATCGCTGTCGGAGCCGGAGCCGGAGCCGGAGCGGGAGATCTTTGAATAGAATCCGCCAGACATTTTTTAATGCTTCCCGGCTTTCTTTCCTTTTTCAGTTTTACTTTTTATGTCTTGTGTTTCAATTCTCGCCATCGTTTTTTTAGAGAAGAGGGGAAAATAGATAAAAGACGGGGCATCATCGTTCTCTCTGTTAAGATTGTCTCGAGCGTTCTCAGTTTAAGCTTTTCTTCATCAACATCAACAATCCAGTTGAGTTTACAATCCTCTTTTTTAATGCCGTTTGGTCAGTCCCCTAATTTGATCGTTGGGTAATATTCAGATTTCAGTTGCTCTGTAACGTTTGATGCTTCTCACTGGAATATCATAATCTATTGTTGGATTCTAGAATTGATTATCATTAATTTTGCTTCCCCACCCTAAACTAAATGTATTACCAGGCTTTTGACCAAAATAAACCAGGCTTATGGTTTTTAGTGAAATATAACCAGCTCAGAGAATACTAAAAATCTTGTCAATCTTTATAGTGGGATAGATTCTGCATCATGCTTCTAATGAAAATACTAACGTGATTTTATTCGTCGTCCATTGAAATATCAGTATGGCTGCTACATTTTCTTACCATTCTGTGGGGTTTCATAGTTGGGGCTCTGATTCTCCTAGCTTTTCCGAAAGATTTGGGAATCTCTCTGTGAGATTCCTCCCAAGGTACTTAAGAGGCAAAACTGCACTTTTCCGAAATGAGTTACATACATCTCTCCAGCATAAGTTGCACCTTATTCATGGATCTATATCCTATTCTTCTACTGCGGATTCCTCATCAGCTAATGATGCTCTTAACATTTGTCAGGATTCACCAGGTGAGTTTGATACAGTATTGTAAATGGAAAGTACAATTAATTATACAATAACATATCAGAGTTATAGTTTTCCAGACGATTCGTGTTATATGTGTGTTAAGCTATAGATGCTGTTCTATTTGCCCAATATCTGATAACTTATGTATACACTTGAGTTGTAAATTATGTGTCAATAAACAATTCCATCTTAGCTTTTTAATTACTCATTATGATTGAGAAAGATGTCTTCAATACTCTTGCTTTATGTTCTTATTGGCGGTATTGCAAACTCGTTTTCAGCTGAGTCTGCCTTGATATTGATTCGGCATGGTGAATCTCTTTGGAATGAGAAGAACTTGTTTACTGGATGTGTTGATGTGCCTTTGACAAAGAGAGGTGTAGAAGAAGCGATAGAAGCTGGTAAGAGGATTAGCCATATACCAGTAGATGTAATTTTTACATCTGCTCTGATTCGAGCGCAAATGACTGCTATGCTTGCCATGACTCAGCATCGCCACAAGAAGGTATGTGGCTGGCGCTTTCTGACAGATATTATCAAAATTTACCACTTACACATTTCAAGAATAAGCTTGATGAAACTGGGTGTTAGCTTAATTCCAGTTTAATGGACAGCTCAGCACTAGATGATTCTCTGCCCTTCACTCTGGTTGTTTTTTCTTGTAGTAAAAGAACTGGCGTATATATGAAAGATTGTTTGACACGTATATGTTGTAGGGCTAAAATCAAAGTTTTCTAGGGCCTTGGCCTGTGGCTTAGTTATAAACAAAACTTCCATCTGTGCTAAAGATTAGAGGTGTCAAACTTTATATCCTCCTGAATTGAAGTAAAATTAAAACTGAATTCTCTCTTCTCTTTTGTTATTTTGTTTTTCGGAAAATCTAGATGTTTTCCCCCTTTCAAAAGCCAAATGTGTACTCTTCAGGTGCCCATTATTATCCATAATGAGAGCGAACAAGCAAAAACCTGGACACAGGTTTGCAGTGAAAAAACCAAGAAGCAGTCTGTTCCAGTTATAACAGCTTGGCAATTGAATGAAAGAATGTAAGGAATATTAAAGTTTTTGTCCCTATTGATTGTTCAGTGTAAATGTCAAATAGATTTGTTTGAACAACCCTCTTTCTTATACAGGTATGGGGAGCTACAAGGTCTAAATAAGCAGGAGACTGCAGAGAGATATGGCCAGGAGAAAGTGCATGGGTGGCGTCGTAGTTTTGATATTCCCCCTCCCAATGGTGAGAGCCTAGAAATGTGTTCCCAGAGAGCCGTTGCGTACTTTAAGGAACATGTGCGTACATCGTTTTCCCCCTAACATTAAGCTTCCACCCTTTGCTTCGGATATTTTTTATATTTGATCTCTTGGCATTATATTGCCATGGAAGTTGATGCTGAGAAGCATGCATTGTAGATCGAACCCCAACTTAAAGCTGGAAAGCATGTGATGGTCGCTGCACATGGGAATTCTCTGAGATCCATTATAATGTATCTTGAGAGACTAACATCACAGGAGGTATTAAGCTAAATTTTCATACATCATTCGTTATTTCTTGTTAATAAAGATAGGGCTAATATTAATTTAACCTGGTGGAGAAACAGGTCATTGACTTAGAGTTATCGACTGGCATACCATTGCTTTACATATATAAAGTGGGAAACTTTATCTGTAGAGGAAGTCCTGTGGGGACTACAGAGGCGGGTGTTTATGCATATACTAAGGTACGATTCTTTAGCCTGGTATTAATTTGATTTTAGGTGAGTTAATTGACATTAATTGCTTGTAAGTTTGTGTAAGAAGTGATGCCTTGTTAGGGTTGCGGGCCTCATGTTTGCAATTGATCATATGAAATTATGAATATCAATTTGTCACAGCCTTCTTGCGGTATGTTTATGTTGGCAATATTTAGCCTTCATTATAACCCACAAACAAAGAAAAGCCAGAAATGTAGTCTATAGCTTGCTCAGATTTTTGTAGTTTGAGTTGTGACTATTCTTCTTATTACACTTTTTTTTGGTAACAACACTCCTTAGTACTTTTTTCTCAGTTTTTTGGGTTTAGGAACTGAAGTTGAAGTTGTAACAAATTGGGAAAAAAAATGGAACTGTACCAAGACAAATTGTAAGGCCTTGAATAGTTCATGCTATAGCTGTTTTGGTAGAGATGAGGGTTATCATTCATTTAAATTGGGCAGTTGTCAGTCCCAAGTTGTAAATCAAGTTTGCAAGAATGCTTAATGAAAATCATAGTATCCCTTCAGGTCTCGACAAGAAAGTTACTGTTTTCTGTTCTCCTCCTAAGTTTCAATAAATTGTAAGTTTGATTCAGCCAGGCTGAGCGGCAGGATATGGTTTATCACACATGAATTGTTCTGTAATTCCATTTTAAGATGGGTGTCATAACAACATTCCCGTTCAGACTTCAGCTTTGTTTATCTCTCTGAGCCTATTTGTTGATAAACCCAATGCTGCATGTTTCCAATGGTGCTTGCAGAGGTTAGCTGATTACAGACAACGCTTGGATGAAATAGCACATTGAAGCTATTGATTCCTCTTACTTTCACGGGGCAAAAGGTGTGTCTATACACTTAAAACATTCATTTTTTTACCATAATACTCCCTGTAGTCCTTAATGTAAGATCCAATTCAATGAAAAAATTAAATTACAAAGTGGATCTTAGGGTTAAGGGTCAATTTTTCCCTGAAAGTTTTTTTTGGGGGGCAATTTGACCCCAGAAGGTTGAAAATTGCAGCAGTTTTAACCTGACTGTTATTTTTGTCGATTTTGACCATTAGTTAATTAAATATGCTTGAGCTGACACTTTACGTGTCATCTACATTATTTTTGTTAAGATATAAATCTGGCCCAGAAGTTCATGTGTTATCTATTTTATATTATTTTTTCCAAGTTATATCTAAAACTTTTAGGACAAATTTATCTCTTAACAAAAATAACGTAGATGACAAGTGGACTATCAACTCAGTATATTTAATTAACTAATAGTCTGAATTAATGGAGATAACAGCTAGGGTAAAATTGTTCCTTTTTGAAACTTTCAGAGCAAATTTGCTCATCGGTGAAAATTTTTGAGACAAAATTGCCCCCTTAACTTGTGGATCTTATATTAACTCGTGGATCTTATATTAAAAATAAGAGGAAATATTTAGTTGCATGCTTGACCAAAGGATATTCAACAGAGTTATTGACCTCAATTGATAAGCAGAGTCTTTGACCATCTTTCTCACATATATTTGCAGGTTTAACCTTTTGTTATATATGATGGATATCGCTATAGTGTTTGCCCGTTTTTGTCATATCTCATGGAATGAGTTTTCCATTTGTACAATTAGATAGCACAACCCATTGAATACTATTCTCAGGAAAGCTTTTGTAGCTCTGATGGTGAACATGGGAACCATGAAACTGTAATACTGCAGCAAATTTCTAAAGCGCTTTGTGGGTGGGAACTGGGAAGAGATAGAATCAGATTATGAATTGTTATGTTTGGTAGAGCAGCAATAGAATGTGACTTTAGTAGTATTGGAAGTAAACTCACGAGCTATGACTCGTTTATAATAGGAATATGTTCACTTATTGGGAGCATTTTAGTTTTTATTTTTTTAAAAAATCAAAATACTTAATCCAATTTATGCTTTACATCAATTGGGATTTTTCAATGATTGTGGTGGTTCATTTGTTGCGTCTAATGCTTTAATTTCGGTTATTAATATGTTTATATTTTTAACAACTACTGTATGGTAGTACAACTGTAATTGTAATTGTTCAAAATCCCCAATTTAAAATCAATTTGGGTTTCAAATATGCTTGTGGAATTTTTTTCCTCTTTTGGGACAATGTAAGATGCTTGTTAATTATTTAATTCTTTTTTTTCCGACAAGGAAAGATGCTTGTTAATTATTTATGACTTGTAATATTTTCCACTTAACAGGACCTTTTATTTATTTAGTGATGGAAAACTGTACTCCATCTGTTTAACTATCCACAAGAATATTGGCCTCAAATTTACGTGGCTTCTAAATTGAGTTGTATTAATTTCTTATTCGTAAATAGTATGCCTTTTATATAATATTACAGACACACACGTGCTCCTATCTAATTTCTGCCTTTGTTTCTTATCAAAAACTTGTCTCCCGCTTCCCATTCTTTTGTTTCTATTCTTAATTCCATTCCCATTCCTACCTCTATCCATCATGCCTTAGTCTATCCTGATTGATGTGTTGCAATGGAAGAAGAGATGATGGCTCTCCATAACGCCAGTATTTTGACTTTGGTTGATTTGCCTTATGGGAATAAAGCTATTAGTTGCAAATGGGTGTTTGCTGTTAAGGCTAAAGCAGGTGGTTTTATTGAATGTTTGAAAACCTGATTGATTGCTAAAGGATATGCTTTGTTGCTAAAGGATATGCAAATGGGAGTTGATTATGATGAGACTTTTTCTCCCATTGCAAAATTGACATATATTCAACTCTTTATATCTTTAGTGGGCATTATTGGATAGGATTTCCATAAGTTGGGTGTTAATAATGCTTTATGGTGATCTTTTAGAAGAAGTTTATATAAGACAACTATTAGGGTTTGTTGCTTAAGGGGAGAATGGGAATGCGGGTTTTCTCCATAAATCACTATATGGGTTGAAGCAAGGTCTTCAAGCCTGGTTTGATAGATTTTGCATTGTTGTCAGAAATTTGGATTGCACCAAAGTAGATGTGATCATTTTGTGTTCTATCGGCAGTCAAAAGCTGGAATGATGCTTTTGGTTGTAGATGTTGATGATATTGTGATAACTGGCAGCAATATCTCAAGTATCTCAAAATTTAAGACATTTCTTAATTCTCACTTCCAAACAAAAGATTTAGGACCATTGAAGTATTTTCTTGATTGAGGTTATGAGAAGCAAGAAAGGTGTCTTCCTGACTCAACGCAAGTATGTTCTTAATCTTTTGAATGAAACTAGGAAACTTGGAGTAGTACCAAGTAGTATTCTCATGGTTCCTAATCCATTTCTGGAACTGAATGAGAGAATGTTTGATGAACTCCTTGAAGATTTAAAGAAAATGGTTGATCCAATGAAACTCAAGCCATTTGCTAATCCTAAAAGATATCGTAGTTGATTGGGAAGTTAAATTATTTGACGGTGACTTGTCCATATATAACTTTCATACATAGTGTTCTTAACCAATTTATGGAATCTCCAACAGTTGCATAGTGGAAAGTATTATAGCATACCTTGCATTATTTAAAGGGTTCCCTGAGTTGTGGCATACCTTACACTAACTATGGACATGCCAAAATAGAGTGTTTATGTGATGCAGATCATGCAAGTTCGAAGGCTACTAAAAGATCTACTACATGATATTGTATGTTTGTAGGAGGTAATTTGATATCTTGGAAGCAAGGCACGATAACAAAATCAAGTGCATAAGCATAATATAGAGCCATTTCACTGTCAGCATAAGAAATCATATGGGTTTCTCAACTAATGCAAAAAGTTGGGATTGTTACATCATTGCTTGCAAAGCTTTGATGTGATAATAAAGCAGCTTTATACATAGCTTTGGTTTTCGTGTTCCATAAACATACAAAGCATATTGAAATAGAATGTCACTTTGTTCGTGACAAGATCAACGAGAATCTCATTACTAAAAGGCATGTGTGATCTAGTGACCAACTAGGTGATCTCTTAACACAAGCTATGAGTGGAATATGAATTGAATACCTTTATCACAATTCGGATATGATTGACATATATGCTCTAACTTCAGGGGAGTGTTTGGAAATAGAATATTCTTTATTTAATAGGAGAAGATTGGTTAGTGATTTACACTTCTGTGTATATTAGGAAATATTGTACGTCATGTAATTTCAAGCATATGAGTCTCCTATATAAGCATCATTCTTGTACATAAATAGACAAGGAATTCAGTGTATTTTTCCTTCTCAAATCTGTTTTCTTATTCTCTGGTTATCACAACTACAATTTTAAGACCTCAAATTGGGTCAATAATTTAAATAGGGATTTTATGAGTTTCAAAATCCGATTTAGATTTTTCTTTTTTTAAATTTTAAGCAGCTTTATATGAGATTTTTCCTAAATGTGAACTTTAAAAAAAAAATTTGTATCTTTTAAGTAAAATATAATAATATTCATTATAATATGTTAAATATATATTTTAATTTAATGATAAAAATGGAAAAGGAAGAAAGGATGGGGAGGGGTAAAGGGGAGAAGTTAAATCCCTCTCCTTTCTTGGTTAATCCAAACATGTACGTTGGCATGGATTCTTAGGTATAAATGACATTTTTGTATAAAAGTTATAAATGACATTTTTTTATGCCTTTAATTTTTTTTTTTGCCTTTAAGATATAAATTCCTAACTAGTATAAATTATGTAATAAGTATGTACATTGAATGAACCGATGAAGACCACTAAATGTTGATGGATATTGTCTTCAAAGACAACATATTAATTTATTCATAGCAGGTTTGATCACGATACATGCCACAGTCCTATGAATGGATGTCTCAACTAACTTCAATGCTAAATCCGATTTTTCCTTGCATAGGAAAAAACCATTTGATAATATTTTTTTAAGAAAATTAAAGGGCAGTCCATAAAAAATTAAACAGCAAAGTAAAACAAAAATATAAACAAAAAATAAAGTTATAAATTAAATAAAAATAAATTAGGAGATTAAATTTAACTTAAACTTGAAATGAAATTAAGAAATTTCCAAGATTAAATTGATGTATAACCACACATCACTACTATAGATTTGGCTATATATAACACTCTATATTGCGGTTATTGAAACCCGCGCCATATATAAAGAGGCCGAATTAATGCAGAGAAATATATGACGGTTTTGAAGTAAAAGTGCTATATATTATAAACAATTATATGACAGTTGTTTAAATTGACCATCATATAAAATATCGATCTTTATATATGGCGTTTTTATATTAGAACCGTCATATATATAAGACTATATATATATGGCGGTTGTTATAGAATAAATGCTAAATATTATATACATGACTGTTGTTTAAATATAACCGTCATATATTTGTTTTTAAAACTTCGAATATGAATCTATTTTCACAATTTCAAACTTCTCTCCACTTCGCGGCTTTTTGTTCGAACTTCTCCGACCTCTGTTTTCCACCATACCCAAATCTAGTTTACTGTATGTCCCGTCACCTTTATGGCCTTTAATGCTTTGTTGAGTTTGTCTTTGGTGGCTGTTCACATGCAATTTTTGTCCCACTCGTCGTAGACGCGCTTTTACAATCGCTCGACATATTAATTCTAAATCACTAGCAGGTTTGAAACTTCTTCCCTTAATAGTTGAGTAGAATCATTGGCTGGTTGTATGTTTGTCATTATTTATTCCCAATTTATGGTTAGTTGTAGACATTAATCGGTTCCCCACACCAATTATCTGTAGTTGTACGTTTTTTAAAAATGTTAGTTATCTTCCCTATTTCTTTTGCTTAATAATTGATTAGAAAAATTGGCTAGTTGAATGTGTGGATCTTACTTTGCAACTTGCCATTATATGAATTAGAACGTATGGTTATTACAGTGGCAAAAATAAGGTCTATTATTATATATATCCGTGGTTCTGGAATTTTGTGCTAGCTTTGTAGGCAAAACCAAATTATATGTTGCATGCAATTCTATGTTGTTCAGTTTGTGTGGTTCTGGAATTCTCTTTTTCAGTAAAAGAATTAGTTTAATTCTGTGTTAGCTAACTATATAGGCAGAACCAAATTCTCAATTTGTTGCATGCAATTCTATGTTGTTCAATTTGTGTGGTTCTGGAATTGTCTTTTTCACTAAAGGAATTATATTAATATAGGTTAATTGATATGGACCTAGGTGATGGTAGATCAAGTAGTGATGGAACTTGTGATAACCAACCCAACCCAATGAACTCCCAGTAAGGTACTAATAGAGATGTACAACAAATGAGGAGGGAAGAGGAAGCTTTGAGGAAGGGCCTTGTGGTGATGAGTGAGATACATAAGGTGAAGAGAGATGGAAAGAAACTTGACATCATATGGAACAATAAAGGTCAAGTTGTGTGTTCTGACAAGTTCATAAACTACCTTAGGTATATAACCAAGAACAACGTGCCTATCACTTTGACCATTGGAAGAAGGCAACTGACAAGATGAAGGATGATGTGTAGACTGCTATTTTGGTAAGATATATCTACAATATGATTGACAATTTCCTTGTCCTCATTTTTCTTAATAATCGCTAACAATTATGCTTTGCTTTCTTATTTGTAGTTTGCCTTCAACATCAGTGAGGACAATAAGCAATTTTGTGGGGGAAGAGCGGGAAGATCATGCGCTCCTTCCACTGGTTCTTGAAGAAGTATTTGGCGGATCCAAACTCTGTTGACGCCTCAGTGGTTCCAACCCTGATAAGGGATGTTGTCAAATAGGTAGAGTGGGCCTAGTTTGTCAAGGTACGTCGCACTACAAAGTTCAGGGTAAGACATCCTATCCGTGGTTGGCATTTTTGTGTTATAAGAAAAGTAATATATACCACAATTAGTAGATGTAATAACTTTTTTGTTGTTTGTTTCCATAGACACTAAGCACGGTAAACCGTTAGAGGGTGAAGAAGAACGATTACCCCTACTATGGAGGTCGTAGGGGTACACTAACATCGAGCAGGAGATGTTAGCATAAAGAGGGGTCTTTTTCAGATATGACCATCCACCATTCAAAGTTGTGGGTTGATGTATGGCAAGACAAAGAAGGCAAAATTGCAAAGCCTCGCATTCAGGAGGTTGCAACAAAATTGGTAAGAGGTGTTAGTTTTGATTTAATAATAATGTACTTATGGTTTTTCTATCATCCTTCATAATAATGTGCTTGTGGTTTTGTGTGCTTATGTTCTTACAGGATAG
>JBAGKO010000016.1:8348400-8370318 GCA_037177275.1 Acacia concinna
TGACCGAACTCATGTGGCACATGTGTCTCATCAGGAATTTGCGATAGGAAGGCGATTGCACGATCGTCATGGCCATTCCTCACTTCGTGGTCATCATCACTATCACCATCACCATCATCATCATCCTCGTCGGCACCACTCAAGAAAGAATCATATTCATCCTCATCCTTATCATCATCAACTATGTCTTCTACATGAGGTAGAGGAGATGTCGATCTATTTGTGTCACTCATTGGTGGAGGGTCAAATGAGTAGAAGTCCTGCTGCATTACGTTAATGTTGTTGCTACTTGATGGAAGCATATTTCCACCAAAATTCATCATCCATTGTGTGTCAACATTGCCATATTCTAGTAAATCACATATGTTGGCATATAGCTCAGTACATTTCGTGTAAGTTTGTAACGATCTAGTTATTTCCCACATTTCTTCTACATCTGCATCTTCTTTCAAATCATATCGATGGTAGTATGGCGGATTTAACCATGTAGGATATCTATATACTAAGTTTGTCACAATTTGATTGGGACCAAGTTCTAACTTCTTACCAATCACTTGCTTCAGTCTGTCCAAACTTATATTTATGTCAACTTTTATCACTTTCACACTATCACACTCAAATGTTACACCGGAAGGCCCATAACAAATTTGTCTATTTGCAAATATACACACATTCTCCTTCCTGCCCTCCATTATATTTCCTAATTAATGCATCAAATACAAGTTATTAATTGACCCATAATAAATTGTCACAAAATCATCCATTTATATCAACACTCAAAATTATGTGTATATTAAAAATTACTTAATTTTTTTTAAAAAAAGGGAACACCCCACTAAAGCTTCATTGCCTGTGATTTTCATTAAATTGTAGTATTCATTCTATTAGGACATAATGTATATGGGAATCTTCTATTTACAAATATTAACTGTGTAAGGACTAACAAATTATTAATAAAATGGAATTCTTTACTTTAGTTAAAATTTCCACCTCAATTATCTCTAACGTTTCAGACCAACATGCTTCTAAATTTTCCTAATTACAATATGTGTATTATTTTCTCTTCCTATTTCTAGTCCAACAGATCAAACACTTCATAATAGTATAACACTTTTTTCTCAACAAAAAACAAAGTATAGACAACAACGATATCTTTCTCAACATATAAACTTTATTATGCTGAGTAAACATATTTTTCTAAATAACGTATTTCTTTTACTACTATAAAATATAAACAAACATATTGAAAAGAATAACAAGACTCAAAAGTTCTTTCCATACATTAGTTCATTAGTCAGACTATAAATAGTTTGAAAAAAATACTAAATCTCAATACTTTAAAATAATGTCATTAAATTTCTCACTATCTTTTAAAAAAACTGTTAGAAAAAAATCACATGTTAAAAACATAATAATACAATCACATATTCATAACAGAATAATACAATTAAACTTAAATTTTCATATCTTAAACTTCATATTAATAATATAACACAGTATACATATAGTTAAATATGATGCTCCTATTTGTTTCTTAAAGTTCCTCAAGAATACAAAACACCTACAAATAAAATAAATAGCAACATCATAGATACGAAGATCATAAAAAATATTTCAAAATGTACATCTCAAACAAATTATATACAACAATACTTACTATAATTATAGAAATCCTAAATGAAGCTAAAGAACAAAGTACTTGTTAATGAATATAAAGGAAGCTACACAACTTGAAAATGTTGAACAAGGAGAAGTGAAAAGATTGAATGAAGAATGAAGGAAGCCAAGGCATAATGAAGATAAAGAATGAACATGAGGAAGGCGTAAATATTGAAGAATGATGAAGAGAAGGAAGATGAAGACAATGAAGATGAAGAGAAGAAGGCTGGATATTGAATGAAGATATTGAAGACGAACAAGTGAAGAAGATAATGAAGGCGTATTGCCTTTTATAATAGAAGAATGAACAAGGCGTGCAAAAGTTGAAATAAAGAAACAAAACCAAGGACAAGCATGCTCTGAGTGCTGCAAAAATAAGGCAGGAACATACAATTCTTAAGGGAACAGAGGGGGGCCATGAAAAGCATGCATCTGATTTTTTTTGGGGTGGGGACCGTGGAAAAGATAGCACACCACAGGGGGAACACATGGTAAAAAACATAATAATGCAAGTCATGCTACTATAGCATGACTTGCAAAAGGCGTGCTACTGTAGCATGATTTGCATAAAAACAGCCCACGAGACTTAATTTTCAACGGAAGTCATGCTAAGTTGGAACGATTTGCACAAATCGTTCCAACTAAGCACGATTTGTGGTGTTATATTTGCTTAAATACTTTTTTTCCTGTAGCATTTTGTTAAATAAAATTACTGTTTATTATATTATATAAAAAAAGCTGTGAAAAAGAGAAGTGAAGATATGATATGCCCATATACTCACAGCAACGTCACTGAACAGAGAAAAATGTGAAGAAGCCCCAACACACATAACAGTAGCCAAATGAATGAGTAGCAATACCAATAAAGGAGCAGGATAGAGTCAAGCTACACTAAGAGTCTCCCTCCCTATTTCTTCCATAAAAACGTCGACTGAAGAAGGAGAAAAACAGGGGAGAGAAAGGCCTGGTACGATAATGTTGAACAAATGAAGTAGAAGAATAGTTGAAGATTATGGATAAGCACACACACAAACATGGATACTGAGTGAGAGTAATGAAGGATCAGCCATGGAATTTTCAAATTCTCAGAGTTTCTTGAAGCTTCCTTCGATGACATTGATAAACAAAACCAAGAAGAAGAACCAGGCAGTAGGGAAAAGTCAAAGGGGTACATATATATATTGATCCTTTTGTTTTTTGTTTTTTTATAATTAGTATGTCTAGTGTTATTAATTTAAAGAAGGGCTTTATGGTAATCTCACTATATAAGAACAAAATCAAATTACCCCTATAATTGAAGGAAAATCTGAATCCAAAACACAAAGATGAGAATCAACACAATTTCTACCATACTACAATTCACTTTTAAAAACAAATTTCAAACATATAATTAAATTATTGATTAAGAAAAATAATTATTATATTATGATTTCAGTACCATAACAATTCCTTTTTCCTTTTACTTGTTATTCTTTTTTTAAAAAAAATTATGCGATCAATTGATTAATTATTGTTGATAAAAAAATTTCAAATTTCTTGGGTCAACCATCACACACTCAATTAATCATTTAATTCTTACTTTTTTCCTCCCATAAGTTAAGTTATTACACACATAACCTTTCTAAGGTTGAGTGCTTGTCTATAAGGGTGACTATGGGTTTATAACTTAGCACACTAAGGCACTTTAAGGATCGCACTTGTACATGTCCCATGTGGTAGAGCATGTACTTTCCTTGTGAAATCTCTATTTATTCTATCCACAGTCTATCAACTTAGGAATCAAAGATTATTCAATCCTTTATTCATTTAACTCTAATGACATTTGTTTCAAATAAGCATATGTCATTATAACAGAGAATGACATTTTAAAAGAGTCATCTCAAAACTGTTTGGCTCTTATGTAGTGTTCTTCAACTATTTCCAAGTCAGTGGAGATTTCTTTTTGTAAAACCTCTTATACTACTATTCGAATGATTGTTTCCACAAAGCTCACAAGTTGCTTCTTGTAGAGTTCATCATCTAATTTTCAAACTGGAAAATGGTTACTTTACATCTTCTTGATATAAATTCAAGCCTAAGCTTGCCGTTACAGCCAACATCAATCATCTTGAGTTAAAATGAGTTACTGGCAACAAAACTTCTTGTTTACCAATACCTTCCAGTTGTGATACCCCTTATGTAATTGAGAACTTGTATATTCCTAATTTTCCTTTCAGCAATGATACACATCTTCCAAACATACACTTTACTAGTTTCAAGAAAAGAATTCATATCCTCTTATATTACCCTTTGGCATTCATCTTAGCAAGTCCTTTTATTGTCTCTCAACACTTCTAGGTAGCCATCGTCACATTTTAAATGTTGAAGAGAGCATTTAATCTAGGTGGACTCTATATGGTTCTTAGTGAAAATAGCCTCAAACCATCATACTCGGATCAGTGAACTGAAGAATATTTATATATTACTTGTCACTATCAATCTCATAAAGATATTTGTCAAGGTCAATGCTCATTTCCTGTTAGGAAATATTTGTTCTATGAATGTTGTGTTTCTTAGTTCTCTCTCAGTCACTGATGCATTGTCATTTTCACTAATGAAGACGTGCTCCATCATATTCTAAGGTAATGGATCTAAGCAGTTGACCATTATGGTTTTGTGATGCTTGGACCTGTTAAAGTCTTATCCACAACAGTATGGCATAGATGTAACTGAATTGAAATTCACTTGGTTAAGTCTCAAGATAATAGCTATGAGTTTGTTGGCCAAACTATGGCTGATAATTTAATTTATGCTTTTGTCTACTTAACCATGTTAGGAAGAGATATGTCTCTCCATTTCAACAACTTTATTAAATTGAATTGTTCTAGGTATTGATAATTGTCTAATAATCTCTTTCTTGTATATAGAACATCTTGAACTAATCAAACAAGTGTTTTAATCCTTGTTAGTTCAAAAAAGGTCTTATCCTTCCAGTTTAACTAATTAATAATACTTAGCCATTATCTAACAACCTTTAACTTGCCCAAAATTAGATAAACATAACTACATTTCAAGTAAACGTTCATGACGTTAATGAAATACTATGCTCTATGTACTACCCTCATATTCATTGGTTCACAAGTGTCATGGTCTGCTAAGTACAAATGGATATATGTTCTCATCTCAAAAGGTTTCCTTATCCGTATTGCCAATTAGACTAAGCAGTTTTCAACTACTCACACACATTACTTGGCAAAACTTCTTTTGCTAGTCTTGATCATTCTTCTTGATCAATGTGTTCATGTGGCAACAAATAGAATATAATTTCCAAGACAACAAAGGAAACTCTAAATCCAATCAATTGATTTAGGAGTCATAGTCCCATTGATATTAACTATAGAGATTACAAATATATGCTTGTGTTGATTTCAAAAGTGAATCAAGATGGCTAGTCCTAGCAGAGTTAACATGTAGGTTCCAATCCTTTGATTATTTGCTTTTCATCTAACACAATGGTCATCTACTGAAACTCCTACTATTTTTACATAGTATGTTCCATCTATAGCCCTAAAAGGATTATAAGTGTAGCCTTAAATCTTTGTAGAAAAACATTATTGACCTTTTCTAGGTTAAGTTTACCTCATAGGTTTCATGTCCCTTTAGACCTATGTTTTTTAGGACTAATCCTCCAATTCTTTAGCTAAGATCATTTGGCTCATAGATCTTGTATCTTCCAACCTTTCATTCTGATACTTAATTAATGTGGTAAATCACATTACCGAAGGTCACAATAAGCTTATCATGAGTAATATTTACTCTTGCATATTCCCACTTAATGTAAGAGGAAGCTTACTCCCACTCATTCTAAGGCGTCTATCACAACATACTTTTGTTGTTTGTCAGAAAGAACTTGGCTAGGTTTATCTCAACTTCTTAGTTTGACATTAACCTTAAGTGTTGCCTAAATGACGTGTTAGGACTTAGTACACTATGTTAAAACTTGTTTAGTTTTAACTTTGGAAGAAAAAAACTTCAATTCATCTTCCAAAAATTTCCACTCAATCTTAATACTATTATATTGCTAAAATCATTATGAGCAATATTATTCTTTCTATGTTTGATAGCATAAGCTTCTTATTTTCTTTGGGACACTTCAGCCCTTGAATACTAAAGACTAGTTGGTATTATGTCTTTAGCATCTCTTAAGAGATTTAAGAGCTTTTAACTCTATCGTTATCTCTATCAAGCTTAACTTCATAGCTCAAATGGACTTAGTCATAATTTGGTCATACAGACAATTATAGTATACAAATCTCATTTTGTCCAAACAATATATAGAATAATCAGATGATACATTCACAAGTTTCATGTTCATGAGACAATTATATCGACTCCTATCCCACTCATGCTAGTTAGCTTACAACCCTTTTAACCGTAGCCTTTATTGAACACTTTCCCTTTAAGGTTTCGGGATACGCTCCAAAAGGTTCCACTTAAATGGAGCAGTTATTATAACGAGGTAACAACTTTTAAACAAATAACTGCATGAGTGTCCATCATAGAAGAGAATAAATTCAATTATGAATGTAAAGAATTTTATCATAAATTAAATGAAATGGAACACTCAATGATATATGAGATTGCATCTCATATTGATGTCTCTTGATTGGGTTCCCCCTCTCATAGGCTCCTTCTGGCCATATTAAAGTCATGTAACATCTTGCTACAATAATTAGCTCATCTCAGCCATGCATTCATCCACTTACTTGGATGTATTTGCGGCATAGTCATATAAACACATGTAGCTTCATGCTACACTGCTCAACTCCTTCAAATACCTCAAGTTTGTTCGAACAGGGAAAATCATATGTCAAACGTTTGGTATAAATAACTGCATTGGAACATTCAGTTTAACTTGATACGGAGTCCTGCATATCAAAAGGAGAACGGGCGTGGGATTTATTTTGTCACATTGCAACACACTATGGCACAACTGCCTATAACCTCCTGTGGTTTCCTCCCAAGCAACATTGGTGAAGTTGTAGGTAAATCGTAACCCACAACTGAGGCATGTCATGCCACACAATCACTGTTTCATTGGTCAATGCATCCACCAATCAAATGCTCTATTTGTACGACACAAAAATAGAGATGAAAAAAGCATATGACTAATTGCATGGTCTGAATGCCTCATCTTCATTCACTTATGGTTGCCCATAGGCGTCTTATTAAACTGTCATTAACTCCATTCCACACAATATTGTTTTATGTTAACGCTAGCTGTAGGTGTAGGGTGGCCATTGGTTGATTGTCAAGTTGTCGTGGGTAAATGGATCACAGCAGGTGGATTTACCCATGATGATTTGACATCCACGTGTTTGGACATTCATGCTTATTCAAAATGCCAGTGTAATCCTCACGAACTACACCCACCATCCTACTCACTCTTAATTCAAATTCTAACCTCACACCATTAGTAGCACCTAAAGTATAAACCGCCCAAAAATTTGGCCCCAAATTGTTACCCATTAATCAACATCTTCAAATCAATAGCAAAAATGAGAGGCAAAACCACATCCAGTATCAGAAGGGAGGATCCCCTGCCAGATAAGTCCCAACGGTGAAGAAAAAGAAATAAGCAGCTGCATTCACACCTGTCCACCCCCAACGTTCCTTTAAATGATGGCAAAGGTCGTGGAGTAAATCTTATGATGATCCCCTAGGGTAAGCTCACCTCTTGGTCCTTTGGATGAAAAATCAAACGGTGACTACAACGGGTCAAACGTCAAGAAGGTCATTGCTGCTACCCTGAGAGTCCCGTTCCTGGTGGGGGCAAGCACCGGCTTCCTCAACACATCTAACAGCATCTACCACACATAGTAAGCCTCAGTTATGGACTGTTGCCAGAGCTACCAAGCAACTAACCTTGGACCTGAAGAAGGACTCGCTGACCCAAATATCATTATGTCCCCATCTGCAAAACCACACTATGAGTAGACCACCTCTAAAACTGAACTCATCAAGAACCCCTTGGAGAAAGACACTTACAAGGACATATATGACAAAAAATTTAAGAGCTGAGGTTTTTGCACCGTGGTTTCTGTTGATATAGAGAAGATAGAGAGGACCTTAAGATATGACATGCGACTTTACCTTGGCCATTTTTAGAATTTGCTTAGAATTAATATGTCATATAATCCTAAGGTGATTAGGCACTTCTACTGCAATATGGTCTTGTGTAGTATCTTCAAACGTAGGTCAATCTCAATTAGATATCTTAAGACCAGCGTTACAGAACATCCCATTATAATCACTCCAAAGGACATTAATGCGCTACTAGAGACTAAAAATAGTGTTGGCCATAAGTTGAGAACGTTTAAGCCAGACCAGATGTATGAGGCACTAATAGGGGACAACTGTTATCCTAGCCACTTGAAGCTAAAGCCAACATAGTTGTTAGACTGTATAAGACTCATCCATTACATTTACTCAAAGTGTATGGTCAACAAGTGTGGCAACCACACTTACCTAAACGACTACGACTATCCCGTGCTGGCCTCCATAGCCTCCATAAGAAGAGAGACATTAGGGTAATGGTGTTTGAGGAGATGGCCAATCTCATAGAGTCCAAGTCCATCAACACGCCTCTGTCGTACCCTCAGTTTATGCCATATTTGTTGTCCACGTGCAACATAGCATACCTAGAGGATGGAGATGAAGTGTGCATGATTCCTGAATTTGATAAATCCAATCTCATCAAACTATACATCCCCTTACCTACATCATCTCCTTATGATAAGTTTGAGGTTAGGAAAGGAAAAAGCAAGGTAACCTCAAGTCAGCAAATAAGTCAGGCCGAGGCATTTAAAGCTGTAGTGATTAAGGGCCCTTCTATATTAATGGGAGCACTAAAGGTTATGTTGTGAGAAGAGCTTGATGTGTTTGAGGCAAGGTATTGTGAAGTTATTAACACTGCTATGGCCGACCATTTTACTTAGATGTAGGCTTCTGTAATTACAACAATAAAGGATGCATTTCGGAAGGAGCTGGTATTGTACAATGGAATGCACCACAATAACGCTAAAAATGCCGCAACAGAGGTTTTTTTGTCACCGACATTGTAATGGAAGGTGCACAGGAGGTGGCTACTCGTGCTGATAGCCAGAGAAGGCAGTATATGTCCGACTGGACCATTGTAAGACCATGATTTAAGCCTAACAACAGTTGTCCTAGGTGAAGGCACACCATCAAAAGATGAGAATACAGTCCAACTTGACTCTCCACAACATCATTCTGATGTTGACATGGATGGCACCCAAGTACCCAACCGTTAAAAATTGCAAAATTTGTAGCAGTTTTACTAAAAATCGCTACAAATTGCAACACTTAAGCGGCGCGCGTTGCATGGTTGACATTTGTAGTGGTTTTTGCTAACAACCACTACAAATTAACGCACCAACTTGGCGCCACATGGCGTGAACTTGGCACCATGTGGCGTAAAGTTGGCACAATATTTGTCGCGGTTAATTTGTAGCAGTTTATCAAAATAACCGCTACAAATTTTAAGTGTGCATTTTGTAGTTGTTTTTGGTAAAAAAACAGCTATAAAATGCAAACAATCGGCACATTTGTAGCGGTTTTGGAGAACCGATACAAGCTTTGCGTGAAAGTCGAGAAGCCTTTACAGTTTGTAGCGTTTTATGTAGCGATTTTTCAAAAACCACTACAAAATATAGCGCTTTGCGCCTATAAATAGCCCCTCGCGTCGTCATTTTTCAGTTTTGACAATTTCCGGCTCTGAGAGTGACTTTCAGAGAAGTTCTACAGTTCTAAAGCGTTGCCCAAATCCATTTACAATTCTTTCATTCAAGTTAATTTTGATATTTTATTTCTTTACTTTGTTTTCTATTTAAATGTATTTATTTATAAGCTTTTTTTTTATTTGTTTTAGTTTTTTAAATGATAACTTATTTTTTTATTTTGTTATAATAATATTTTTATCTCATTTTTTAGTTTATATTGTATTTGAATTTATTTTTTTATATTTTATTCCTTCTTGTTTTTATTGTTTTTTAATTTTTTTTATAATTGTACTTTAATTTCATTTATTTATAATTTAATTTATTATATTGTATTTCATTTTGTTTGTTATGCTTTTTTTATTTTTTGTGATAATTATAGTTTTTTCCATTTTTTTATAATTTAACTTGTTATATTGTATTTCATTTTTTATGATGTATTATTTATTTTTTTATAATTAATTATAGTTTAATTTCGTTTGTTTAGTTTGAATTATATTTCAAATTATTTCTTCATATTTTTTTCTTTTTTTTCCATGTAATTTTTTATTTCATTTCTTATTTTTATTTGTTTGTTTACTTTTTATTATAATTTTATTTTTTTCCTTTTGATTATAATTTAATTTGTTATATAGTATTCCATCTTGTTTTTGTTTGCTATGTGTTTTGAATTTTTGTTATAATTACAATATTATTTGATTTTATTATAATTTAATTTGTAATATTATATTTAATTTGTATTTTTGTTATAAGTATACTTTTATTTCATTTCTTTATAATATAATGTGTGACGGATCAGTATTTAATATTTTTTTATTTTTTTTTAAATGATTGATTTTTATATAATTATAATTGTAATTGATTTGTTTAGTTATTTGGTTATAAATTTTTTATAGATTTTATTTCATTTATGTTTTTATTTGTTATTTTTTATAATTCTTTTTTGATTTTGTTTCAGATATCAGTATGTCTTCACGGTGGGAAGGGAAGCAACCGATAAAGAATAGACTGAGATGACTATTGATGGGCGGGAGCAATATTGGGGGGGATAGCCTCTGAGACCTAGTGTGCCCCCACCTATACCTACAGAGCATGTCAGCACACCAGTAGCTCATCCAAAGACGAGCACCTTGCACACAACTGTACCGGTGCCGCAGTAGGTAGATGCGTAGGTTCTAGATATCAGCATTGAGGACTACATGGATGATTTGGAGGGGGTATTCCCTAATATGCCTCTTGTGAGAGAGATGGAGCACTTCCTGGACGAGGAAGAGGAGAGGGACCATAATCACCCTCGACCTTCATCTTCGTGACAGATAGGGTTTGAGGTGGATGTTGAATGTAAGAAAAATGTCAATAGATAATTAATATTGTAATTAATGTTAGACGTAATAAATAATTTATTTATGTTTTTTTTAATATGCACATATGAGCAGGGGAACACCACTAGGAGGAGGCTAGAAGTGGTAGGGCTGAACAATTTAGACCCCTGACTATGCATAGTGGTCCAGTGGAATGATGCCACAGACCAGCTAATCGAGAACAGTGGCCACTTGTTCAACTGCTATTTGAACGAGTTAGGTGGGAATTAGATGTGGTTACCTCGTACCTACAAGTTGTAACCGTAGATCGCTAGGAGGAATCGTCTGTACCATCAGGTTAATAAGAATGGAACGATACCCATGGATTAGTTGATAGTAGCCATGCCTAACGACGTTCAGCCCCACAACTGAGCCAGATTTGTGCAGCTCTGTCGGAGCCCAGAAAGATAGGTAAATTCGGTTTTAATTAATTGAAAATTTTTGTATATGTTTAAATTCTTAATTAATTTAAAATTAATTATGCAAAATTGTTGTTTAGGCTATTTTTGAGAGAAACATGAGGGTAGCAGACGATCTATCATATAGTCAGATCGAAGATATTTGCTTTGACATACAGAGAGCTGGTACTTAATTTAAATTTAACTTAATATGTTTAAAATTTTTTAAATGAATATTAATTTAAACTATTTTATGTAAGAGAAGAAGGCTGAGGAGGAGCACTTCAGACGTACTATAAGGAGTTGTTTGAGTACACCCATAGGCATCGCGATGGAATAGCTACATCTTAGCAAGCTGAAGAAGCGATAGTAAGATTTTTACAGTTGTAAATTGTAATTATTTTGTGTAACTATTGCGTGTAATAATTGTCTAACAGACCGTGGGCTGCAAGAGTAGATGTATTAGTACGCGACTAAGATACTTGAGTCTCATCTGCTGGAGTCTTAGGGGTCTGCCATGGATCCCACTGTACCCTTGAAAATGGGTATAGGTGAGGTTGAGCACCCTGGATGCGTCAAGGGTATGAGGTTGGGGGCAAGGCTGACTATAATCTACAGCAGGAGCAGTGAGTCACAGACATTCAGACGAGGGACTTTTAACATAAGGAGGCGAAGCGACAGGACATTCGATGAGTTAAGGGAGGTGGTTGCCAGCCAGGTTAAGCACCAGGTTGAGACAGTGGTCAATTCACTCTAGGTTCAATTGGACTAGTACTATGCAAACCAGACCCAGAGGTAAGAGATAGTGAATGCTCTACTTAGGAGGTTGCCTGACACACCAGAGCTCCCGACAACCCCTCAAATTGTGTTGCAAACCGCCCCTGCTCCGACATCTGGTGGTTCACAGCAGGTCCCTCAAGATCAGGCTGAGGAGGGTGACGTGCACTCTTTAGCTCGTGATGTTCCGCCGAACGATGCTCCCCCTGATGCTCCATACGATGATCAACCTCCTCCTATTTATCTAAGATTTTATTTGTTGTCTTTATATTTTTTTTACATTAAATTCCTTGTATTTGTATTTGTATTTGTGTTTATGTTAGACATTCGTATATACAATGAGGTCGAAATGGTTTTTACAAATTTTTAGATGAAGTTTAATTTATTAATTGGATGGGAAAAACAACACTTATATAATTAAATACATTGTGTAATATAAAGTTGAATAATTAAATATATTAAATTGTATGTAATAGACATTTGTATAATTTAATAAATTAATTTATGTAATATAAAATTGTATAATTAAATGTATTAAATTGAATTTAAAAAAAGTTATAAATTTTAATAAAATTTTTAATATTTGTAGCAGTTATTTAACCGCTACAAATTTATACAAATTTGTAAACAAAATCGCCACATATGCTCAATGTTGGCAGGACTTTTTTGAATCGTCAAATGTTAATAAATTTGTAGAAGTTTTTGTGCTAAAACCGCTACAAAATGAGACACGTTGGCATTCAAAATCCTGCCAATATTTTCATATTTGTAGCGGTTTTTAATTTTCAAAACCACTACAAAATTTAAAAAAAAATTGTTCAAAATTTTAACCCGCCAACAGGGTTTAATTTATAGCAGTTTTTTGGAACAAAAATTGCTATAAAGAATCAACAGTTGAACGGGATGAACTTTGTAGTGGTTTTTTTTTGTAAAACTGCTACTAATGTTTAACATTTAATAGTGGTTTTGGTTCAAAACCGCTACTAATATGCACTTTTTTGTAGCGGTTTTGTTAACCGCTACAAATAAAAGGACATTGTAGCCCTTTAAATATTTCAAAACTCGACATTTTAAATATGACCGAACGTTTCTAAATCATTTTCTACCTTCTACAAATTATGGATAGGTCATGGATTAAGTTACCCCATAATTCTCTAAGATATTTGGCCAGCTTGAACAATTTCCTACATTTTGTAACCTTTCACGCCAGTTGTAATGGCAAGATCTTATGTCCGTGTCTGAAATGCAAATTTAAGAAGTGGCATACATCAAAAGTTGTTAGAGAACATTTACTTGATAATCCTTTTCCTCAAGAATACACGTTTTGGGGACTCATAGTGAAAAGCATGATATGATCTATGAAGATATCCGTGCAAGTTCACAAGCAGGAGTACATGTACAACATGACGATGCTGTTAATTACGTTGTTCGTGATGCATTTGGGGTACATGACGAAAACTTCAATGATGAAGTGGAAGGTGCAAACCCTATGTTCTTAAGGAACAAAGCTGCTTGAGATTTCTTTAGGCTCATGAAGAAGCAGATCATCCTTTATATCTTGGTTTTAGTAAATAATCTAAATTATCTTTTCTAATTAAACTCTATTATATCAAGTGCTTGTGTGGAATTACAGTAAGGCGATACCGATGCTGTTGGAGTTATTACAATATGTATTTTCCAATGCTAAGATTCCCATGACGTTTTATGAGGCAAAGAAGATTATTAATAGATTGGGATTAAACTACCAAAAAATCGATATGTGTCAGAATGATTGTATGTTGTATTGGGGAGATAATGCCACAAGAGACACATGTAAGTAGTGTCAAGCATCAAGGTACAAGAATGTTCAGAAGGGAAAAAGGCAGAAGAAGAAGCTTGTAAAGATTCTCAGATACTTTCCACTGAAGCCTCATCTATAAAGGTTATTTATGTCGTCTAAAACAGTTGAGCACATGAGGTGGCATCGTGTCGAACAGAATGAAGACGGGAAGTTATGGCATCCATGAGATGCGGAGGCATAGAAGTCATTCGATTCAGATTTTTCAGATTTCCCTTTCAACCCTAGAAATGTTTGGCTAGCTTTGGCGACTGATAGATTCAATCCATTTGCGAATCTTAGCACAAGTTACAATATTTAGCCGGTCGTATTAGTTCCTTACTACTTGCCTCCATGGATGTGTATGAAACAACCTTCATTTTTTCTATGATCATTCTAGTGAAAAGGGCTCTGGGTAATGATATAGATGTGTACCTCCAACCTTTCATTCAAGAATTATGGGATCTGTAGAATAAGGACGTTGAGACATATGATGCGTATGATAAGAGCTTGTTCAACTTGCTTGTAGTATTGATGTGGACGATAAGTGACTTTCCTAGGATGGGAACCTTATTTGGTTGGAATGTTCATATTGTTAAGACGTGCCCAGTTTGCAATTTTGACTCTGACATAGTTCGGGTTCCTATAGTAGAAAGTGGTGTTTTATAGGTCACATGAGATTTCTCGATGGCATTCACAAATTTAGACCGCAACACAATCATTTCGATGGTAAATAGGAAAAAAGGGGACCTCCTCAAATTTTATTTGGTGAAGATATTTTGAAGTAACTACAAGATGTTCATGTTGAGTTTGGAAAAAAAGACAAAGAATCACAAGTGGGGAGAAAAAGAAAGAAGGCTTCTGATTCAGAACCTCGACAATGGCGGAAGAAAAGCATCTTCTTTAGTCTTCAATATTGGAAAACTAATTTGCTTCGACACAATCTGGGTGTAATGCATATTGAAAAAAATGTGTGTGATAATATGCTATACACGGTGCTTAACGAACCCAAAAAGTCAAAGGATCATCTGCAGGTGAGGACAGATTTGGGGGTAATGGCGGTTCATGGAGACACATAGCAAAATGACAATAACAAATTTCAACCAGCAAAGTTCACCTTAACAAAACCAAATAAGGAAATCTTCCTAGCAACTTTGAAAGAAATAAAAGCTTCATATGGGTATTCAAGAAACATTTCACATTGTATTGACGTGCATTCTCGAAAGATTGTTAGGCTAAAGAGTCATGACTCACATTTTGATGCAATAGTTGCTTCCATTGGCATTAAAGAGTACACTGCCTCTGAATGTATCGATTGTTTTGGTTGAGCTGTGTTATTTCTTTCAAAAATTGTGTTTGAAGGTTTTGATACATGAGGAACTCAATCAACTACAAAACAAAATCATCCCCACTCTTTGTCATTTGGAGATGATTTTTCCTCCATCCTTCTTCACTATTATGGTTCACCTGAAAGTCCACCTTGTTCATGAGACAAAGCTAGATGGGCTAGTTCAATATCGTTGGATGTATCCTATGGAAATGTACTTATTTTCCATGAATATAATGGCTCCACTACTTGTGCTCCTTATTTAGTCATTTATTTATTTATTTTTGTTAATAAACAAATAGGTTTCTCAGAAAATTGAAAACTTACGTCAGGAATAAGGCATGGCCAGAAGGTTCTAAGCTGAAGGTTGTTTAAGGGATGAGGTCCTCTAATTTTGTTCAAGATACTTTGATGACATTGAGACTTCTTTCAACCGACCGCCCAATGTAGACGATTGTCCCGAACCTAAGTCAAATCCTGTTGCGTTGTCAATGGCCTATGTTGGTAAACAAGTTGGAGGGGGTGAGATTTTCAAGCTTATTGTTACTGAAAAGTTAGAGGCGCATAGACATGTATTGATTAACTGTACTCAAGTAGAACCCTACCTTAGGTAAGAATTGAATAATCACATCTTACCTTATGTACTCGTTATATCTCTTGAACGTCTTTGTCACTTACACAATTATTACTTGTAAGGAATTCAAAAGCCATGTATAGCAGCAACTGAAGGTCCATACACAGACTTCTTCTGAAGTTGACGAAAAGGTCTATAAAGAATTCTCATGTTGGTTCGCGCGCTGAATCCTCAATGATTACTGCCTACACTCACCAGATTTTAGAGCCCTTGCAATGGGTCTGCTTGAACGTGCGACAAGGTTTATTGTGTTCAATGTGAACGGGTTCACGTTGTATACAGTTTCATGGGATCAATGTTTGTTAACCTAAAACTCAGGTGTTTATGATACCTTCGGCACAAGGAGTTATACGAGTACTGGTGATGACAACATGCAGTTTAGAGACATCCCTTATTACAACAAGCTTGTTGATGTAATCAAAGTAAATTACCAGAGTCATTTTGTTGTCACACTCTTCAAGTTTCTATGGGTCAATACCACAACCTCACGGGGTCTAAATACTGACGAATTGGGTATAATTTTGGTAAATTTCTCCAGGCCAATTCACACTGGGCAATCAGAAGATGATGAGCCATTTATTCTTATGTCCGAGGCTTAACAAGTTTATTATGTTAAGGATGAGAGGCATAAAGATTGGAATATGGTAGTTCACTTAAAGTTTATAGACCTTCACGACATGGGTGATGGTGATAACATCACCTACGAGAGTGGCCCCTTCGAACCTACCGGCTTTGACAACTTCTTTTCGGAAGACGATGACACTTTACCTATCGTTAGATGCGTTTTCATTATTTACAATTTATCACAAATTAAATTAAATTTAATTTAAATTTATTTCAATCATATGTATGTCATACCACTAAGAATTTTTGAATGCATTTTTCTATAGGGATGACGAAGAATAGTGTTTAAAAAATATACAAAACCATTCTTGTAAATTATAAAAAGTTATCACATTTTTTAACCAAATAAATTTAAAAAAACACATATGTAGGGGTATAAAAAAATATCTTTCTCGTAAATTATGAATAAGCCATAACATTTTAAACCAATAAAACTAAATAAAAAATTAGGGGATTTAAAAACCACATTATTAAATATCACAAACAAGTCATAACATTTTTTTATGAAAAAAAAATTATTTTTTTTAAAAAAATATTTTTATAGGGGTTTTAAAAACCGTTATAGACTAAAATAAAACCGCTACAAACAGTAACCGGTACAAAAAATGTTATGTAAATCGCTACTAATGTCTCACTGATACCTATAAATAACCCTCACTCCCACTTCATTCTTACTTCACTCTCTTCTCTTTTCTTCTTCTTCGCCATATTCTCTTTTCGTTTGATCAATTTTTATTCAACAACATCATGATAGTATCAAGTATATATCTATTGTAAGAATTTTTTTCACACTTTACATATGATATTTGTTCATTTGTTTTTATGTGGTATCTTATATTTTTCCTTTATATTTTTCAAGGCCCTATTAATTTTAACTATTATCTCCTTATTTGAGTTCTTTATATTCTTCTAACAATTAATTTTTATATTAACTACAACAAATTAATATTATATATATTCTCATAATAAATTATGTAAATATCAAAATTAAATTTATACCATTTTCAGTATATTCAAAATTTTTTAATCACATTCAAATTCATTATTAAAAACAAAATTAAAATATTACATTTATTTTATTTGACAAAAAGTTGAAATAATTTTTTTTTACATCTGCGCTTTTTTGTAGCTGTTTTGAAACCTCTTCAAAATTTTTTATTTTGGCGCTTTCCCTGACACCTTTTTTCAAAAAGAAATTGCTACATTTGTAGTGATTTTAATAAAACCGTTACTAAATTTTGACTCCAAAATTTATTTACTTTTTAAAATTCCCACCTGATGTTTGAACTGCTACAAAATTTGACACCAAATTTCAAAATTTTCCTGCCAAATATTTACAAATTCTCCACAACGATTATATTTTTTCTAAAAAAAATTTACTTTTGTAGCGGTTTCCTAACCGCCGCAAAGTGGTAGCATTTGTAACAGTTTATTGAAACTACTACAAATAGTAGCTGCTTTTTATGAATGAGTAACAGTTTTTTAAAACCAGTTCAAAACGTTTTGCGACATACGATTTTGTATCGGTTTTATTAACCGCTATTATAGTTATTTGTAACGGTTAAAACCGTTACAAAATCTACATTTTAACCATTACAAATATGTATTTTTTTTGTAGTGTAATGTGGGGCCTGAATGTAGACCAAAGTTTCTTTAGAGCTTGCTTGGATAAAAATATTCTTAAAATAGGGGTTGGAAATAAGAAGTTTAGTCAGTATTCCATTCATCTCAACAACCAAGAGGAGGATGTCATTGTTTTGGAAGATGATGTCTTAACCTTAGAAGATGGTAGAAGCGGGTGTAGTAAATAGATTCGTAAAGAAAATAGTAGATAGCTTGGTGATCTTAGCTGCAAATTAGTTAATTTTCCTCCAATTTTTTTGTAGAAGTTAGTGGCTGTATTCAATGTTTTTAAGTGTGTTGGTCTAAAGGTTTTAGGAAGGTTCTTTTATTTATTAATCATATTGAGGCTATAAATTATATTTTGAGAGGGTGTAACAATAATCTCAAGGACAATGTATACAAAATTTGAATGTTGATTTATCAGGATTGAAATGTGGTGGTTGTCCATATTTGCAGAGACTCAAAGAACCTTAACCATTATTGATCAATTAGTTAAATACGCCTATAATATAAATGTAATTATTGTTTCTTTGATCAACCTCTTTCGTTACTTTGAGCAGTGGATATTGATAAAGGGTTGCCTTTTACAGCCTAATCTTGTTGTAATATATCTGATGAGGTAATAATGTTCTCTAAACTGTGTGGTATGATTAGTGTCCTATGTAGCACCCAATCTATATTTGATCCCGGCCACCTATAATTAAAAAAAAAACATATATGATGAGATATTGCTTTTAGATTTATTAAAAATATACTTCCTTTATTTTTAAATATAAGACCCATTTTTACGACGAGGTAGTAATTCCTTCCTCTGCTCAAAATGGGAAGCCAGAGTACTAATTTTTTTTTAAGAAAAAACAAAAAAAGACAAGGCCTAGGAGTCCTAGACTTTTGTGCCACGGCACGTATGATAACGTTGACGTGGACAAACATTAAGCAAGCAAAACCTGAACACCCAAAGTTGACGTTTTCGGTACCCCTACGTTGCACTGCACACCCCACTATACCTCTATACGTCCTCTGTTTCATTTTCCCACAAATACCACCACGACACGTGTAGCACAGAATTTGAATTGATGCCCTATCCTGCATTAGAATACACATGTCAACCACCCATTGAATACCTTTCATGAATATCAGAATTATTGGAGTTGGCAAGGTGATGCATATCTATGATACATCTCCTTTACTTTTTATAAATAATTTTTTTATTATAAAAAATAAATTAATATTAATTAAAAATAATGATAGCATTGAAAAAGTCTTTTTTTTAATATGCTCCTATTTATAAGAAAATAGTAAATGAGAGAATATATATATATAAACTATATGACAAAAAATAAGTGAAAAATATATATAATCTTATAACGATCACTTTCTATAAAATAAATTTGTTATTTAATAAAATCAAAAAATAAAATCTAATTAAGTAATTATTATAAGAAATTAATTATTTATCGTTATGATAATTACGGAAGGCAAACCCACTCAATGACCAATTAATTATTATAAGAAAAAAATGACTACGGGTTTGGAGTTTTTAATGATTAATTACCACTCAAATCTTTTTTTTTAACACTCAAATTCCTTTTATAAATTTAGTTTGCCTATTTATCATGTAAACCCTATATTTGGATGGAGAGAAAATTTGAGAGGAAAGAAAATTAAAGGAGAAAACTTCTAAAAATGGTAAGTTTTTTTATCATTTATAGAAATTTTGAAACTTAATATTTATTTTCTCCCATTTTCTTCTCACTTTTCTCTCCATCCAAATATACCCGTAAAAAAATTAGCCAATTCATTAAACATATCTTAATTTGACATATTTATTTTTATTTTACCTTTTATTTATAAATATTATTTTTTATGAAGGAATGTCTTCATTTACCTTTCTCCTTTTCCAACCTAAATTAATTCATTTTTTCCTCAACTTTTATAGGAGCAAACTTGTGATACTATCATTAATTACTTTCTATGTAAACTTATAACAAGAACCTTTTTTTTTTCCCCCCAAACTAGTTATAAAAAGGAACTAAAATAGAAAAGCATTGGAGGATACTATAAATTGGGAAAGGCTTGGCAACACGTAAAGCACAGAGAAGCTTGCATCTTCCCAATTCTTCAACCAACCCTCTCAAGCTTTACCTTCATATTTTCCTCACCTTAGATTTGATGGATCCGTACAATGAAGAGTTGATGAAATCACTCCAGGCTTTGAACTCTGCTTCATCTTCCTCCTCCATCCACACAAGTCCCATAAGGCTCAACCAGCTCAAACCATCTCAGATTCAAGAAATCCAATCTCAAATCCACAATCACAGGAACACGACTCATGTTGCCTCTTCTTCCCCTTCAGTCCAACGTCATAAGCCAAAAAAACTCTACAGAGGAGTCAGACAGAGACATTGGGGACGATGGGTCGCCGAGATCCGACTTCCCAAGAACCGTACCCGACTCTGGCTCGGCACCTTCCATACGGCTGAGCAGGCTGCTTTGGCCTATGACAACGCCGCCTATAAGCTCCGAGGAGGCTTTGCTCGCCTCAATTTCCCTCACTTGCGCCACCATGGAGCACATGTTGTTGGTGAATTCGGCGATTATGTGCCACTTCACTCGTCTGTGCATGCCAAGCTCCAAGCTTTATGTGAAAGCTTAGCAGACAATTCACTGAAACAGGGGAAAACAGAGAAGCCTACTCTGTCCAACTTGGCATCCTCGTCATCGGATGAATCAGAGATTAGTTACTTGGATTTCTCGGATTCTAAAGTGGATGAAACAGAGGTTGTTTGTTTGGAGAAGTATCCTTCCATTGAGATTGATTGGTCTGCTATCTGAGACACGTCTTGTACCTGTTTATTTAGCCGTTGTATGTATGGGGTGTGTTATGTTATTTAGGTTCAGTTTAGGAGTCTTGGGGTAGTTTCTGCAATGGAATTTTTTGACGTATGCAGATATTTTAGTGGAGTCAATATCAAAATTTCAATGGGTCATAGTGCTTATTGACTTGTGGTGAACGTGATCAGTTCCTTGGTATGCTATTTTCTCTCTGTTTTTTTTTTTTTAAGTCTTGGCATGTTCATGATACCCTTCCAATTTCATTTTTAATTAAACATCGGTTAATGATAAGATTTGCTAAGATTTGTACTTTTATATTTTAGTATTAACCGTTCCAATAATATGCTCTAGTTTGTTAAGGTTATCTAGCTCAACTGACACTAAGCACATCTATTAATTTTCTTAAACGTTCGTTGCGACTTATAAATTTGACCCTCTCTATAATGGGTACATGAGTTCATCCATGTTTGGGGGTATTTTGGAACAAGCTATAATAGAAACTGAATTTTAACTACCCTAATTGTCATGACATTTTGTTCTCACTTCCCAATTGTTCATTTACCTTCATTTCATTTCAGAATACAACATTTATTTTATATTTGCCAATTTATTTGGTTAGTTTTAAAATTTGGCAATGAACTACTATTTCAATTGGATTTTTAATTCTATGCAATATACTACCTCCAGTCTTAAATATAAGATATAATTTAAATTTTTTAGAACATCCTTATAAAATTAATTAAATTAGTTAAAAGTATTTAAATTCATCGTTTTTCTTCAAACTATTTTATCTAACTTATAAAATGATATATAGTTATATTAATGATCACTAGATATGATATGAGTAAGTAATTTATTTATCTTCTTTATTCTCTCATAAAAAGTTAAATAAATATTATAATTAAGATTGGACGTTGTAAATGACAATAAGTTTATTTCTCCACAATCGGTATTACACTCTTCTATTGTAGTCGAATAACACCAAATTGACAAACTATATAATTTCCTCACTGAGTTATAAGTAACAACCTACTGTATATACTCATAAACCCAATGGAACCGGTTCTTTGGGTAGCTCAATGCATT
>JBAGKO010000016.1:8370418-8417517 GCA_037177275.1 Acacia concinna
TAACACCAAATTGACAAACTATATAATTTCCTCACTTTGAGTTATGAGTAACAACCTACTGTATATACTCATAAACCCAAGGGAACCGGTTTCTTTGGGTAGCTCAATGCATTTAGGCCGTCCAGATGTCATCTGGAAGGTCCAGATTTTTTATTTCTTCAAAAAAAAAAATATTTTACTGGGTAGTAATCTAAAATAAATATAATTTCTTAACTAAAACTTTTTTTAAAAAATGATTTTTTTATAAAAAAAAAAAAGACCATTCATATCAACCTAAATGCCTTAAGCTCTCCTTACTCATCTTTAGATGAGCAGGAAACTGGTTCCTAAGTGCAAGTGAGGAAGTTAATAGATGCCTAGTCAAATATAATTTATGTTTGATGTAGGTTTACTTAATTTATATGGATAAATAATATTAGATTCTGTTTCAAGATCAATATTTTGAGAGATTCACAACTAATTTTAAAGTTAAAACAAATATACAAATTAAATCAGGAGGAGGCTTGAAGTTTGATGCATTATATGTATTTCGGCATACTTACGTTAGTATTACAGTCCCTAATTTGCATCTTGGAACTTGGAAGTTGAACACCCGGCCCAAACCCAAAAAAGAAAAAGAAAAGAAAAAAGGAGATCTTCACACGCCCTTCCTTTTAAATTCCCTTCCTCAGGTAGTGTTATCTCTTCAGAGTTCAGACCTTAGTTGTTGAAAATTTAATGGGATTTAAATTCCATTAGAGAAGATTAAACGTGTGTTTGGATTAAAGATTATAATTTATACTTTTAAAAAAGTAAGATTGAATAAAAATAAAATTGTGTAATTTTTTAGAATAAAGATTGTAAAAGTTATTTATAAACTACTCATATAAAAATAAAACTTGTTTGCTTGAAATTTTGTAAAAGTAACTTTTGATAGGTAATGATTGAAAAAGACATAAATGATATCATATAGATTACACGCATATATCTAAATATATTGTGATATTTATATTACCTCAAGTTCTAATTATAAGATCTAGTTGGCTCTTTTGGTTTCTTTAATCTCTTAGAAAAAACTAATTAGGTGTTATAATTAGGACTGAAGAGAGTCTTGCTACATGTAAATATATTGTGATATTTATACTACTTTCGGTCCTAATTATAAGACCTAATTGATTCTTTTGACCCCTTTAATCTCTTCAAAAAAAATCAATTGGGTCTTATTATTAGGATTGGAGGGAGACTTATTATATGTAAATATATTGTGATATTTATACTACTTCTGGTCTTCATTATAAGACTTAATTAACTTTTTCAGCTTTCTTAATTCTTAAAAAAATTAATTGAATCTTATAATTAAGACTGAAAGAGTAAATTATGACAAAAAATAAATAAATAAAAATTATCCCAAACAGTCGGACCTCAATGACATGAAAAGCACCCTTTTGGTGCTTATAACAAAAGTCACAATTTGGCTATAAGTCACATTATACTTGAACGTTAGTCCAAACATATATAAATTAGCTTACGATTCTAATCTCACTTTTTAGTCCTATACCAGTATAATCATGGGGCCAATTTGAACTCCAAACACACTAAATCTTGAGAGAATTGCACGTAAATCTCAAATAAGAGAAATAATATTAAAAAAATTCTTATTAACAAATGAAAAACTATCATTATTAAAGTAAATAACCATATTAATAAATTAAGGAACTTTCATAAGACTTATTAATAAATTATTATTTTTTATTTATGACTTAAATACACTTCTCCCTTAAAAAGAGGAATTGCTAATCCTACCTATTGCCCCTTTGGATACACACAGGACGGAGGCTAAATGCATTTGTTGCAGGATTGCATCACATCAAGGAGAAAGGGATCTCACTACTCTCTCTCCCCCTCCCCCCCCCTCCCTCCCTGTCTCTTTTTTTTTTTTTTTGCCTTCAAATGGATCTCAGCATTTAAACCAACCTTGTGGGAAAGTTTTTTGATTTTTTTTTTACTATACAAGGAGTGCAATGGTTCCAATGGAATCTTAATGGTGTGTATGACAGGAGGGGGAGGAAAAATTTTTATGAAGATAAAATATAAAATAAAAGAATAAAAAAATTAATTAAAAACTTTTAGCCTTACTTTTTTATTTCTTTTAAAATTCAAATGACAAAAATTTTTTCTTCTCTTCCTTCCTTCCAAATCTCTCATACTAAACAGGCCCACGATACAAGAAGGTATTTCACCAAGAGGGTCCAATGCTCTATATTATTTAGATATATGTGTTGGGATATTTGAGTTTTTAGATGTAGGAAATTATTTGGAGCGGAAATTAATGTTGACCATAAGGATGCATTTTCTAACTTGTGTTGGACCAGTTGGGATTATAATGTTCTATCTCATTGTCAATTTTACTCTGGCCAGACTTTACCGGTCGAGAGCCTACTAATGGTAGGCCAGCTTTTGTCACTCTTGAGGTTGATGGTTCAGTCCTTGGGTCCTTTATCAGATTGTGTTTTTTTGTTTTTGTAGTCATATTGAGTAATGGAATGGGGCCAAGGCTCATTAGTATAATAAAATAATTTTTAAGAAATGGGGTAAGCAATTTGTTAGAAAATGATTAGGTTCTCATCTGAGTTTTGGGCTTCATGGCCCTTAAGTTTCACGGGCTAATAGTTTGTCCCAAGCATATAATTATATTAGGAACCAAGTGTTTAATTTGATTTTCTTTTTGATTATTCAATTTTTGAAATACAATATTCATTCTTCAAAATGATTATATTTTCAGTTATTTGCCTAGTATTTTCCTTCAATTGTTTACTTATCAATATTGTAAAATGAGAAGTATATGAGCACCGTAGTTAAAACTTTTAAACATTGAAATATTTGTATTAGTCTATTAGGGGCTGTTCGGTAGAAGTGGAGGGGAATGGGAAATTTTGTTTAATTAAATTAAAAGTTTTTAATTAATATATTTTCTCTTTATATATTACAAATACTCTTCCTAAAAAAAATTTAACCCTACTTCTCTAATTTTTTTTTAATCTAACTCATAAAAATATTTCAACTCTTCACTTCATCTAAATTCTTCATCAAACAAACCCTTAAGAATTTGTTTGGTTATTCAATATTCATTGATTTCAGTCAAAAACCACGTTTTAATCAATAATTTTTTTCTCGTATTGCTTTCGTTAAAATGGTGTGGTTGGTAAAAATCAATTTGATGCCAAACAACATGCGGATCGTTTCAAATACTTGTGTTGAGATATGTGATAATGTTTAATTAGAATTAGATAATTCATATTCTCCGTCCGGTCCAATATATATATATATATATATATATTTACCTAATTTTCTAAAATATTATACTCATCTTCTTTAATTCCTTCTCTCCCTTAATTATTGTTAAAGAAGCATGAATAAAAAAAATTGTCAAATATAAAAAAGGGAGAATTTCAATAAAAGACCGCAGTTGGAAATTAATATCAATGTAGCCCATAAACAAGTGAATGAGTCATATGAACATAGATTTTTCTTGTTTATATGACCCATTCACTTATTTATGGGCTGCGCTGATATTAATTCATAACTGCGATTCTTTATTAAAATTCCCCTTATAAAAAATATACATTATATTTAGGACCAGAGAAAAAGTATTTAGCTATATTTTTTACCTTAATTCTCATTGATGCATAAAGTTGTAAGTGAACATTAATGGTGTAAATGATTTAGAAGACAATAATATGGTGAGAAGACCAGCTCATGATTCATGAGGCACTCATTTGCATCAGTCACTTTCTTTAGTTGCAACCCTACTCATGAACACCCACACACACGTGTATAAATTTAGTTGTTGTCATCATCATCATCACTTTGATGTTCATGAATTAGTGTTTTCATTTCAATTATGTGTGTGTGGCCCTTTTCAACTTTCAACTCTACACTTAGTTTGACGGTACAAAATTAAATGAGCATGTGGCAACTCAAGTTTCGTAGTAAAGTGGTTTCACGTTTAGTCTAATATAATATTATTTTTAGTCTTTAATATAAGAGGCAATTGATTATTTTAAGAAATTAAGTAAGTTAAGTAAATGACTTAATCATATTATATGTTATATCTCATCATAGTCAAATAATACACAACATGTATTATGATTAAGCCATTTATTTCAATTCATTAGTTTTATCAGAAAAAGTTATTGGCTCTTATATTAAGGACTAGAAATATTATAAAATTTATAATATTTATCATTTGGAAAGCTTCACCCCTCAAAATATCTTAAGTTTATGCTACATTAATGATAGATGACGTTGACCCAAAATCACGTTCAGAAATTATCAAAACGCATTAGAAACAGTTTGTTGCTTTGCCATATTTTGATTCGGATTTGTATAATATTCCTGGTTTCCATCGATCCAATTAATATTAATCTGATTTTGTTCTATTACTTAGACTAGTTATTACATTAGCTCTCGTCAATTTGATGATTTGTATTTCTGAAACTATTGGGAGAGTTGCAAGTATTTAAGTTGTTACTTACATTAGCTCTTCTTTTTATTTCTAAATTTCATTTTTTATATAAAAAATCAAAATCAATAAAATCATTCGTATGTTTCTTATATGAAAGGAAACGAATTCATATTGAATTGTTGTGGAGGTTGTTATAATATACTCCACTGGCCTTAATTGTGTAGGCTAGTTTGCCAGTTTACTTTATTTTGGTCATAAATAATGTAAGACTCTATTTCATTTTATCTTCTAAATTTATAATTTTTTTAAACTATCCCTATTGATTGCATGTATAGAGAGATTTTCCTCAAGACATAATTTAAATGAAAATAATTAAAGAGGGTGTTTTAGAGATGTGTATATATTTTTCTTACAAATAAAATAACAGGAAAAACCCATTTTGCCATTTGGCAGTCAAAATGATTAATTGTAAACAAATTCGGATTTCTTTTTATTTTTGCAAGATTAAAATTTAAAACTACTTTTTAAAGTTAAGAAATTAGAAATGAAAATTACAAAGTTGGATATATAATTAAATTTAGGCGTATTTACGTGATAGGACTTAATTGGTATCCTGATACTTGGTTTGGGCTCTCATCTGTGACTTCAGATACTGGGCCGTCCTTTTACATTCTTCATAGCCTTTAAGTTTCATAGGCTTTATGATTTTAAGAATTACTATCAAGAACGATTGTTTGAATCAACTGGCCCGTAAAACTAATATGGACTTGAGAGGTAGGAGAGCCGTCCATATAGACGGGGTTGTCCCCTCTCCTAACGAGAGGGCTTTTTAGGATTCGAATACACGTTTTCATTTTTATAGAGGCTTAAACTTATTTACTAGTTGAGCCAACTATTCGTTAATAATAAAAACGTTGTTCTAGTTTAACTAAGATCTCAAGTTTAAGATTAGAAATGCAATAGTGTTAAATCTCGTGGTAGGGACACCACCCAAAAGGGTTCCACATTCTCCAAATCCGGATTAATACGAGCCTGTTGTATTCCCATGATATACGGGTTAGCCTAGAATATCATGTGCATAAGAATTACTAACATAACATAACCGAAAAACAAAAACCCCTAACCTCATGATAAAGTCAATTAACTAATACACTCACACAACGTGTTCGAAATGTAAGAACTTTTTAATTTTATCTCTTATATTTATTTTTTCTAAATTAATTGTCTAAGTTATAGACTCACACACATAATTTATTGTTACAAATAAGTAATTTAAAAAGATTACATTACATATATTATAATTAAGTACACTATGATTCTTAATATAAAGCTCATTTTGCCATTAAATTTTTTTCATTAAATTGGTCTTAGATTTTTTTTTTTGGCTGCTGGTCTTATTTTACTTATTAAAAAGAATAATTTATTTAACTTCTTTCTACTCAAAGTAGAAAAATAAGATTTACATTAAAAATAATCAAATTGGTATATACTCCCTCCGGTCCTAATTATAAGGGCCCATTGACTATTTTAGATAATCATAGAAAAATTCTAAGAAAACTAATTGCATTACTTAATCATATAATATATTGTATTTTATTACATTATATATTAATTCATAAGTTAAACAATATAATTTAAAGAAAAAAAGACAAATTTTAATATCTTAAAGTAATGTAATTAACTTTCTTATAATTCTCTAAAAAAGTCAATAGACCCTTATAATGAGGACCGTATGAAGTATGTAAAGTTTGATATTGGCAACTTAGTGGTATAATAAAGTACCTTTTCAATTGTTTCACTGTATATTACTATTTCATTAATAAAAAAAGGTCAACATTATGTTAAGTTTAAAATTTTGACAAAAACATTTTGAAATACTAAACTATGAAGTTTAAAATCTTCAAATAATAATTATTGACAAAAATATCATTTGAGGCTAATATTATAATGGTAAGAATACTACACCTGTATGCCGGCCAAAAAAAGAATACTAAAACTATATCTTATAAAATTAATGTGTCAAATGAAAATCTTACATAAAGTTAGAAAATCAAATACGTACTTTTGATATGTCATAGTTTAATTTTGAAAATCTTAAATCATTTTAAAAGATGTACAAAATAATCTAGGATAAGAAGAAATAAACATAAAACGCATATCATCAATACTGATTTAATAAAAAGAAATTGAATATAGCTTGGAGATGGAGGTCTGACAAAATACATGCTTAAATTTGCTTCACAACTCATCAAATCAAAATGTTTTGTTTTGTTGCTCTGATTGGTAAGTTGAATTGACTAAATACTTGAATATACATACACAAATTGCAATAAAACAAAGGGTCATTCTCACACACGCACACATAATATTAACATGAAGTCGTTGTCATTTCAATTCTCTAAAATCTAAATGGTTTTGAACCCAACAATTAGGTGAGGCAACTGAGTGGTCAATCTGATTCACGAGGCACTCATATCGATCAGTCATTTTCTTATTTTGTTGCAACTCTCATTAGTCTTCATAACTTTAATTCGATGGCTCTTAAGTATAAGTTATTATTAATCATTAATTCAATAATATGTTGCTCTTTTCAACCTTAAATTTAACATCTATTTTGACTAAAGTATGTATCTCCATTGTAATTGATTTTATTGCATGTGCAAAGCATGGTTAACTTGTACTATGCCAAGGGTAGCAACAAATATGTACTACAAAATAATTGAAATTAGAAAATGATGGCTCTATTATTAATTAGCGTTATGTCATGTCTCGAGTAAACAATTATAGCAAAAAATCATTACTAAGATTCAGAATATGAGTGCAGGTTCTGTAATGTGTGTGTTCATCAAAGTGGCCAATATATATGCGCCTAAAATTAGAATCAGCATTGAATATTTTTGTGTCCAGTGAATTATATATATATATATATATTCTATTCCCTAAAATATTTGCATATAAACGTATTTATTTTTGTAGAACTTAATGGCATTTGTTTAATAATCATTGTTTTTAGCAGGCGATTCTGGAATTTAGTGGAGGAATAAAATCTTAGATTTATCCTGCCGCCTCTCTCTTTGTCATGCGTCCAAGATGCAAATTTTAAGATTTGGAAAGCTTTTAAACACTAAAATATTTTAAATGGACGACATTATTAATTATATCTTGACGAGTTGAAACCTTAAAATATTAAATAAATTCAAAAGCTGATGCATCTATATATATATGTACGCACATTATTCTCTTCATGATATGAATAGAACTAAATTTTTTAGCTCAAGTCTTTTTACGTACTGATCAAACTTATAATACAAACCATATATATTGCATCAATATGTATAATAATTTTGTTGATCGAATAGTCAATACCAATCAAGTCTGGTTTGAAAGTTGGAATCGAAAGAGATACACTAAATTTGTGATCTTGGTGAAAAGAACACCAACCAAAAGAATCTATCGTCACAAATTTAAAGAAGATTTGGTTTAATTTTCCTAACCATGCATCTATTATATATTGCTGCCTTTTTAACTTTATTTCATGCCAACACATGCGTTTAGACTTTGACATTTGAACAACAAGAGAGAACAGAATTAAAAATCATCATGCATGAGAGAGTTTAAGAAATTTGTACAATTAATAAATTAAATTAAAGGAGTAATAAAGTGAAGCACTTTTTGAAATGGGTGGAACAATCACTCATATGAATTGCCTAACTGGGTGTAGTAATAACAACATTAAGGTTGGCGTAATTTGGGACCGTGAGTGAGTATTATTAATTCATAATAATAATAAAAATAATTGACCTTTTTGTGGACACTATCAAACAATATTGCTATTGCGGTTAGGAGTGATAGGTCGAGAACAGAGATCATTTTTGCTCACCCACTTCAATTAAGTGAGAAGTATGGGGATCACTAATTGAAGCCAAGATTATGAATTTTTGATTTCAATGTGATACTATATGATCTTTATATCAAAAAATATTATAATATATCTCACCCAATTGTGGTCCTTTTTTAATTATGATAGGCTATTAAAGGAAAACTTAAATGTAACAAGTTAAACTTATGGCATTAACTCTTACTATCGCTTGATTTCTAATTGGAAAATAATATGTTCAATGTATCAACTAGCTTATTAATTTGTACTGTATATGTTAATAAAATAAGTCTAGTCAATTATTTGTTAAAAACGTTTGTTGGCTGATCTAAGGGTTTGTTTGGCACTAGGGACATGGAAGGGAGAGGAGGAGAGGAAAAATTTTAACAAGTTCAACTAAAAGAAAAAGAATAAGTGAGATAATAAATTTTTAATAATAAGAATATGTAAGATAAAAAGTTAAAAAAAATTAATTAAAACTTTTAATCCCACTTCTTCTTCTTTTAAAAAATCAAAGTCATTAAAATTTTCCCTCAACTTCCCTCCATTTGACTTGTACCAACAAACGAACGCTAAAGTATCTCCTGTAATGGAAAATCCCTTTTAGTGTAATCGATAGTGATATTATGGAAAAAATTATACATTTGGGAGATGAAGGGAATTGATGTCTTCTATTACTTCCCACTGCTAGAAAAAAGGTCTTTTAACGTCTGTTTTAAAACCCTTTCTATATCTATTTTCAAGTAGTTGTCTATGCGGGAGACGTAAAAAGTTAACGTCTTTTTTTTAAAAACATACACCTACATGCGTCTTTTTTTTTTTTTGAAAAAACAGATGCATACATGCGTATGCTTTTAAAGAAAACAAACGCCCATAGGGCACGTCTGTTATAGTAAATAAAGGATGCCCAAATGGACGTCCATGTTTTGAAAGAAAGGACGCCCATATGGGCGTTCTTTATTTGAAATCATGTCCATTATTTCAAATAATGAAAGTAATGTTTTTTTTTACAAAAACACATCTTAACATGCTACGCGGAGTTAGCTACGGCGCCTCCGGAGATTTTGAAAAAGGGAGGGATACTTTAAAAAAAATGCTTTGTTTCCGTAAAAAAGAAAATTTACATTCTCCTAATATAATGTAAAATTAAACAATAAAGAAAAAATATGGACAATTTTCCATACCTGTTATTAGCGAAGCCTTCACAATTTTGGTGTATTTTGTTGTTGAAGAAAACTGTTGAGGAGTATTTCATGGAGGAGACATTGGTGGCCAGTGTGAAGAATAGGACTAAGCTAGATGTGAGCACAGAAAGTTGAGGGAGTGATGCTGTAAAATATTAGTAAAGACGAATGGTGAATGAGGGAGGTCGCCGCTATCAAAAGAGGAAAATAGTTCGGCTTTCAGAGATAAAGTGTTGAAGACTAAGAAGGAATATGATGAAAATAATTGAGAAAAGCAATAAGAGGGAAATAGTGGCAGGACTAAAAAAATTGCGTATATTCTTTCATAAAAAAGACGCTAAAATGTCATGTAGTTGCAAAAGCTAATTGCAGGGAGGTTGCATAAGCTAGTTGCAGGGATGTCGTAGGGAGTCGGTCAAGCGTCTATTCTATTTAGAATAGATGCACAACATCATCGTGCGTCTGTTCTCAGGTCAAAATTGACGCACATTTGTGCGTCTATTCTGCACCAAACAGACGCACGTTGTGTGTCTATTACCTTAAACAGACGCACATGGTGTTTGTTATTTAAATAACAGACGCCCAGGTGCGTCTGTTGAAAAAAAAACATGCATTTGATTTTATTTTATCCTCTTCTAATTATGATTATGTCACGCCTAACTTTTAACTTTTATTTTTTAAAAAACGGATGTCCCTTATAGACGTTATATCTTCTTTTTGTAGTAGTGTCCATTACTTTTATAAGATATGATTAACTGAACTGTGAAGTAATTAAAATTAGTTGGATGCAATAAACATGTAAGAGATTAATTTTGTTTTCCAAAAATGCCTTCATTTATATTTTGAAGTGAGAGAATATAACATGCATGATAATTAAATACAATAGTGATATGAGTAAGTTATATGGCAAAAAAAAAAAGATATGAATAATTTTTGTAATCAAGTAAAGGTAAAATAGGGAGTTTACAAAAATATTTTCAAACATCCTCTAATCATATCTTATAAAAAGGAAATACCTAAGAATCCTATGTATCTTATTAAAAAAAAGGTATAGAGGAGTGACCAAAGGAAACTCCCTGATTTTCATCGTAAGGCACTCCCAATTCTTACTCTCACACACACACTAAGGAATGATATATAAGTTATTAAATTTGTTCTAAACTGATAATTTTTTTTAACTTTAAATCTCAATTAATAACAATGCATAATGACAAAAGGCAATAAATAAATCTGTTAGTCATTTATTATTTTGGGCACTTTTTATATGAAACTTTGTTTTTAATTGCGAAAACGAATTAGTGGTTAAAATTAGTTAAAAATAATAAACATGTAAAAAATGTCATGTCAATGCCTTATTTATGAAAAAGAGTAGAAGAGATAATGAATAAAAAATATATATGAGAAATAATAAGTAAAAAATATGAGAGAGAATGAGTAATAAATGATTAAATTAAAGAGAATTAGTAGTGAGTTAGGATTAATTAATATAAAGGCATATATTTAATAGGGACAGAATTAGAAAAAAAGTAATTTAAACTTTGAGATAAGAAAATAAAATTATTTATATTAAAGATCAAGTCCAATAAAAATAAAATTATTTATAAAAAGAACCGGAGGGAAAATATTTAGGATTGGAAATTGCTTCTAAGAAATGCGCTAAGGAGTAAGGATCAAAGTGAGTGCTACGTTCCAAATTCCAACAAATATTAATAATTGTTGGATCATTGTTGCTTCATCGGAATTAATTATGGTAATCACGAGATGGTACATTGTATTACGTGTCTTCGTTCTATTCTTATGTACCTATTACACCCTTTGGTCTTAAATGTTTGGAAATAGAATTTCTTGATGCAACATGTTTGGTGCATTCTTTGCTTTCCTAATCCATTATTCCAATCAATTGAAATCTTTATTCTATAGGAATCAAAGGAATAGCCAGTACTTTGGCCGAGAGATGGAATGTTGCATATATTCCCCGGAGTGATTTACTGGAAACACCAAAATAGCCCCACTCAGTTTTTTATATACTCTTTCATTACAAAATGTTGGCGCACCAAAAGAGTCTATAAAATATTATTCACTATGGTATTACTCAAATGTTCAAAGTCATTTTTTTTAAAAAAAAAAAATTTGCCCACAAATGTTCAAAGACTTTAATTTATCTTCTTCTATTAAGTTAGCAAACACTATAGTGCCTAGGTTTTTACATTTTCTTAATGCTGGTGTGGTTTCTTATTGAATTCTGTAAGACTTTTGTTAGCTAATATTTTAATGCATTTGATCTTTTATAAAAAAAATACAAAACGATAATTTTATCATTTCTGTTAATTTTAAGTTTTATTACTATAACTATTAAAAATAAAAATTTTAAAATAAAATATAATTTTTTTCCAGGTATAAATATTTTATTAGTATAATGAATTTATGTCAAATATATTTTGAACCACTAAAAAATTAACGTTATTTAACATTACTTTGCATTAGGGTACCATTGTCATTTGACTACTTTTTCCATATTGTTTTAGAGCTATCAAAGGTGTCCCTAAGCCATTCGGGCCTTTTGAGGCTTTGAGCACATTAAAGGAATTTCACTTTTCTCAACAAATGTGTTTCTCAATGTTTAAATTTATGTTCTCCTGCTTCCATGGTTGAAGTGACTACAATTCAATCAATTCTTCTCTCAGTACTTTTTATAAGAACCATTCTCTTTCATATTGATGATCCTTGACATAAGTAACAAATCATCTATGGTTGAAATTTTAAATTAGTTCTTTTATTTTTATCCTCATTAAATATGTGTTGCTCATTATCACTTTGCAATAAATTTTCACTCACTATCTCTCATGTAGAAGGGTTAGAGAAGATGCTCTCTCTTTTTCCCCCTTTTTAGATACATGATGCTTTTTTTTTTTTTTTATCTTTTATAAACAAGGGTATAATAACTATAAAAGATATATATATATATATATATATTACATATTTATTACTTTTAATTAACATTTTAAACTACCTGATATGTGTAGTTGTTCTTTATAAAAAAGATTCGAGGTAGTAACTTATAATTTTTACATATTTTTAATACAATTTTCATCCATTTCATTACGTGACATTGAAATTTTTATCAATTCTCATTCTCTCTCTCTATTTTTGCCAGTAATCTCATTCCCATTAACATCCCCATATTTGTTCACAGAATAAATTTATAGCCTTTTTAAATCTATCAAAATTCAAATGTGGACTTATTCAATATAAATTGACTAGTTTACCATCCTAATTAAATTGTCTCGAATTGCAACCACATGAATTGAATTCATATTGGTCTCCAATTTAGTTTTAGATCACCGAAAGAACTTTCAACTGCAACTTATGCAAAATAAGAATAATAATTTCAATTAAAATTAAAACTTCTTATACTATCTCCTATCTAAAATATAAAACTTAGTTGACTTTCGTTTTTAGAATTATGTTATTTAATCATATCATATGTTGTATATGATTAAATTATATATCCGTTTATAAATTATATAAGTTAGTTTAGAAAAAACTAGTAAATGTAAATACTATAAAGTATTTCAATTAACTTCTTTAATCTCTTAAAAAAATTAATTGGGTTTTAAATTTAAGACCGATGTAGTACATGTACTTCTCTAATCGTATTTATAAGGCACTACCATTCATACATACTAAAAAAAACCTTAAACTTAATTATTTTTGCTTTAAAATTCAACAAGCTTCCAACTTTACCCTATAATAAATAAAAGTAGTACATTCATATAAAATGTTTTTCTCTCTACCTTATAAATAAGAACCAAAAACTGTATTCTATCTAGAGAGAATTTTAGAAAAAGACATTGGAAATAGAGAAAAGACATTTCAGTACAGCAAAATCGAAAAATCTCAAATCAGTCTGTTTTGTACTTTTTTAGGTAATTACGAAAATGTCACTGAATTTTTCACAACATGAGTTTCGTAATTCACAACACCAGGTACTACGTATTTACAACTCATAGTATAAATATGTAGTACCTGATGTTGTTAATTTGGATACTTATATTGTGAATTACGAAACCCGTGTTGTAAAAAATTCACTGGCATTTTTGTAATTACCCAAAAAAGTACAAAATAGACTAATTTGGAATTTTCTGATTTTACTGTACTGAATTGAGATTTCTCTATTTCACTTGTCTTTTTTTGAAATTTTCCCTTCTATCTACCCTATAAATAGAATGGAGGAGTAACTATTAAATAATATTCCCTCCAATCCTATTTATAACCAACATGATCTCCGTCATATGTATGAGTAACAATTTGGATTTATCTAAAAATTTAAGGGAAAAGTACACTCAGGTCCCAAATAAGGAAATATACGTCAAATAGGTCCCGTGAAAAAAATATACTCCTCCTAAGTTCCAAGTTAAGAAATTTATTATTGTCAAGTCTCCGTTAACAACCTGGGGTTGTTAATGGCGCCCTTAGGGTTGTCAATGACAACCTCGTGGGATTGTCAATTGGCGCCATTAACAATTCTAGAACTTGATAATAATTAATTTCTATTTTGGGACCTCTTTAACATATATTCTTTTATTCAGAACCTCAGTGTAAATTTTTCAAAAAACTTTTGTCATTTATATCCCAATGAATTATTGTTTTTCTCATATCTTTCTCACTCTCTCTCTCTCACAATCATCATCTTCATAAATAATTGTATACTTTAAAAAAATCCTACATCAAATTCAGTTATTGCTTTTTTAAGTAGCTTTAACCAACTTTTTCATTGGTTTTGCATAATTTGAATAGTTGTTGTGGAGTGATAAACAAGGTCCATAGGTTACTCTACTTGCCTCGCCGCACACTTGTCCAATTTATACTTCAACTTCATCAACTACTGTTGATAGAACACTGGCCACAAATATTTGCACAAATAAATAATAAATATATCAAAGAGAATAATACAATTAACTTTGTGTATATATGCAGTCACATTGAGACAAGTTTCAAAATACAAACTTTTTCATATGCAATCACATTAAGGCAAGTCAGATGACCCCAAGTTCGTATTCTTTTTAATAAAGATATCGACTTTTAGCCATCAGGCCGACGTGGAACTCAGTAGGAACGTCCCATCTCCAACTGTTTCAGTTGAAGAATAGTTGTTATATAGATATCGATAGTAATAATTAATCCAAAGTAATAAAGATAAAGCAGAAAAAAAAGAAGATAAAGTTGGAAGAATATTTATCGCTTATCCACCCTCATCCATGGGGGCTACCTGTAGTTTTATATCCACTAAGTCATCAATACCAAAAGTTGAAGATGAAAGAGAAATTAAAGAAGAAGGTGGCAAAAATAAAACAATATAATTAGTTGTAATACCCACCAGAAACGAACAAACGTTAAATTCTGGATACTAATCCTCATATAAAAGAAATAGCCATATGAAAAACAAACTTGCCTTATTCTCTTTGCGATCCCGACATCCCAATTGAGTTCTGTTTTATATATATATATATATATATATATCTTTGTTTTAATGGATTTGATTCAGGAATAATTCGACATGTATGCACATTTTGTCTTATCAATTATTGTGCTAATTGATTTGGCAATGTGGGTTCTAACAATAAGAGTTGGGGAAATCAGATACGCATGGGAAGAGGATAAGAACCCCCAACTTTTTAGGGTGGCTAGTTATATATATATATATATATATCTCAAAGGCAAAGAGGATAAATCATGTGTCATGTATGAAATAAAATGATGTAACCTCGACGTGCATATATATATATATATATATGTGTGTGTGTGTCTGTCTTTTTATAAAGTGTGAAATAATAAACCATTATTTCATAGTGGATGCATAATCAGTTGTTAATTCAAACAGTGTGCGGGATTCAGCATTTTCTTTTTGGAGTGTCCCAATCTGAGTCATCTGAAGTTAAAAAGATGGGCATATGATAACAAAACCATTCTTTTTCTAGTAATATGTAGTGCTTTCAAATTCTCTAAATGCCCGTCCTTTCCAAGAACATTATATTAGGGTTTACTATAATTAAAAAGAGAACATTATATATATATATATATATATAATGGTCTCGGTTCATTTTAATCCCGTACTATATGAACCTCACTAAGTTGAATAATATAAGTTGCCTTTTTCCCCAAACTGATCTATCTTCAAGGGAAAAGAATATTAGGAGTAAAAACTCCAAAAAAATAGTACTTTTTTTTTTTACTATGGTAGGAAATTCTTCTTCCCCCTATTAGCATAAATCATTAATTAAATATGCTACCATTGGATTCTAATTAATTCCATTACTATAGATAGCTGGCTATATGTAGGCGCTTTTTATTCAATCCGGGGAAAAAGTAGTAAGATAGATTATTTCACAGTTATAATAATTGTGCCTCTCAAACCTAAGCTAATTAATTAGATGATCACTATGATAAAAAAATATTGTTATTGTATACTTTTTCCTCACAAATAATGAAACATTTTGCGGGAATAAATTATCACAAGGGGAACGAAAAGAGTGTGAACATCAAAGAGAGGATCAGATATGCATGAAATGACTGGACGTGACATAATAGGAAAAACAAACAAAACTACACACACACAAATATTATCATTAAAGAGAGATCGATACGCATAATGCGCGCGCGCAACACATATATATAAGCCATGAAAAAGCTATTATTGATTCCTTATGCTACGTAATATTAGGTGAATGGATTGTGTTCTCAACATGTTTATTTTAGGCACCCTGGTTTAGACTTTGAATTTGGTCATTCGAGTTTTATAAATTTAAGACATTATTGTTGGTAATTAATTATGCATGTTAAAGTATAATTAATCATAATAAGAGCTAGATTTGACAAGTTTTGGAGTGTCATTGTGTTTGAGAATGACTTAGAAAGGGAGAGATCGAGGATGTAATTAGATAAGATACGAGTGATAGACGTATGCTTAATCAAATAATTAATTTGATTATTAAATATGTTTAACTTAAAGTATGATTTCCTTTTCATGAAAGAATCTTCCATTTTATCTGTAGAAAAGGTCAAAAGGGGGTACTCCCACGAAATTATTGTCTCATTAAGTAAAACGAACGTAAAAGAAAGAATATAGAGTAATATTAACGTAGCCTCTAGCTCTCTCTTCATCATAATGAAGTTAATTATTCACCCCAAGAACCTAGACTTGTTCTTGTTTAGTTGTTTCTTTCTATATGCATGATTACTGAAATAAAAGACGACCAAGCTGACGAGTCTAATGAAGAATGATGATTTTACAAATAAATGCGTATTGTTATTCATATCAAAATTAACTAATGGTTGAGTAATTCTAATGGAAAGCTACATGTAGATGATCTGGACATTTCTTGTTTATTTTCCCTTTTAAATTAACAATTAAATTTGTGTAAAAATATGTTTAGAAGGATTTCAATCTTGAGAACATAACATTACTAACGTGGATTAAAATCGTATATAATCTTTAGAGAAAACGACACCTATGTCCCAATTTTTTTTAAAAAAGTAATATAAAAAAGTCTCATAGTTTGTCAAAAACAAGTGTAAAAACAATCATTAACAAGTAAAATAGTTATAATTGACAAGTTATAAGACTTTATATATATATATATATATTAATTTTCTTAGAGGCTGTTTGGATTGAGGTGGTAAAAGTAACTTTTTATGATAAGTAATTTATGAGAAGTAATTTAAAAAAAAGTTACTTATCAAAAGTTATTTGTGTTTGGATTGGAGGTAGAATAAGTAACTTATTGATGGTAAAAGAAGTGACTTGTGTTTATATTAGGATAAAAAAAATAATTTATTGGAAGTAAGAGAAATGACTTTTTTTCAATAAGTCACTAAAAGTAACTTATAAATTATAAGTTGCCATAGCCAAGAACTTTTTTTTTCCTTATAAATTATTTAACTTCAAATGAAAAGTAACTTAAAGTTACTTTTCTACCCAATAACTTTAATAGGAGCCTTGGTGTCATTTTTCCTAATTTTTATACATACATCTGCAACCAATTTCTTTATAGTTAAAAGTATACACTTAATTATCATTTATTTATTATAAGGGCATATTGAAAATTTAATTTTGTCCTAAATATAAGGATCCTATCCACATTGTCTTCTATATTTTACTAATTTTTCCTAAACTATATGTAAATTTGGTGATTAGAATGAAGGGAGTATAGGGGAAATGGTAAAAATTGAGGGTATTTTTAAAAGATTATATTATATTTTAATAATGACTACTATCCTTAATCCATTATAAAAAGTCAATAGGCCCTTATAATTAGAATTGAAGGGAGTATTATTTAATAATAATAGTTATATATAGGTACCTCAATTTTAATAAATAATCCAATATCAATGATAGAATTAAAAAGCTTCACTTACATATAATTCAAATTGAAGAGTGTTAGATCGCCAATGGTTTTCTCATATACAAGCGATGGCAATTTGCAACCATGTTTGAAAATGAAGCTTTTCCTCTCTCAAATTATATTTCATTAGGAAGGCAGCAATAGTCTTGTAAAGTAGTATTGAGAGTGCGAACAGATTAGACAAAGGCATATGAAAAACCAGGAAACATTGAAAGTCAAAATAATTTGTTAAAAAAAATAAAAAATCAATATAATATAATATAAATATTTTTTTTAAAAAAGAAAAGTAATACCATCATTGGCTGAAAATTTTATTATATTGCGAACACTTGGCACACAATCCTCTCATCTTAATTTTGGAAAATGCTCTCGACAATTTTCCAAGAAATTAAATATTCCTTTTAAAAAAAAAGATAAGAAAAACAACTTGAACCTCAAGATCTCAAAATCATTCTTATTACATATAAGAGTATAGGTATTAAATGTAAGAGTATAACAATTGACATCACATTTTAATAAAAATTACTTATTTAAAATTTTAAAGTTGAAGTACTATTTTTTTTCATCTTTTCCCCTACTCTTACCGTCCTTTATATTGGGCACCTAAAAGAATTGATACTTTAGTCATAGAATATTAATGAAGTTTCTTTAGGATGGTCCCTCTTTCAATTTTTTAGGGTGATATTTATAATAATGAGAGAGATTTTTTTAATTCATATTTTTAAATAAGAGAAAATTTTTAAAACTAATGTGTTAAGGTATAAATTTCCTTCTGAAGCTTTCACTTATGAATTTTTTTTTCTGGTTTAATGTTATATCAAAAGTTTTCAAATCATAGTGTCATCACCCAAGTATTATCCAGGATTAGATTAGTTTAAACATAATTAACTAAATATGCTGAGTCAAATAGGTCAAAATTTTAGGATTTGAATTTAAAGAAATTGAAGAAATGGGGTTATAAAATTTTAATAAAGAGAAAAAGTAATATAAAAAGGTATGAAAAATTAATTTAAAAATTTTAACCCTACTTCTTTAATTTTTTAAAATTCAACTTATAAAAATTTTCCCTCCCCTCCCCTCCAAATCCCTCGTACCAAACAAGCCTGTAGTAATTATGTTTGTGTTTCCCCCTTTTTGTTTTTCTTCCTCAATTTAACATTCTTTTAACGGTTAAAATGCAATTTATCCTCTAATGTTTTTAAAGAGGAGCAATTTCAGTCCTAACATTTTTTTTGGCTTAATTTTAGTTCTTCACTAAACAGATATGTTAAGTTGACTATTAAATGAGGTGTGTTGACAAATAATAAGGCCATGTGACTGATGAGGTAAATTAAATAATATGATGTGACTAAATTATGACACCTATTTTTGACAATCGACAGAGTGAGTTTCGTTTTTCCAAAAAAAACATATAATTTAATTTCAGTTAAATGACATGTCACATTATATTATTTAATCAACCTCATCAGCCACACGTCTTTATCATTGGTTAACATATCTCATTTAACAGTCAATTTAACATATTTATTTATTGAGGACATAACTTATCCCAAATAAATAACGTTGGATTTGAAATTGAGTAAAAAAATATTAAGATGAAATGTACTCATATTTAAAAACATTAGGATAAATTACACTTTAACCCTTCTTTTTTTTTTTGTGTGAATAAGATGACAGGTTAAACACCTGAGAGATACATATAAGGAAAGGAAAATATAGAGTAATCACTCAATGTCAGCGGAATCTGCTAACATTAGGTTCGAACACGTTATTGGCAGTTCATAAATAACCGAAACTTCGGTGTTCGCCTGATGAGCCATATGAGCCAAGAAATTTGCAAAATGTAGAACTTCTCTATAAGAGTGGATAATCTGAATGTCCCAAGAGGAAAAGATCAGAGATCTAATGTCTGCAATCTCTTGCTTCCAAGGGTGGTAGTTTCCCCCATCCGACATGAGTGTTTGGATAGCCGCCACCGAGTCTGGATACAGCTTGACCTTCTTGAAACCTAAAGATTTGCATAGAGTTAAGCCCGCTTTAATTGCCATTAGCTCAGCCATCGTAGGAGTGTAAGGTTGTAACTTTTGTTGGAAACTGACAACCCATCAAGCTTGATGATTCTGGATCAGACCACCACACACCACTTGGTAATTATCTTTTATCGAGACATCAACATCAAACTTCACGTACCCATTTGGCGGTCGTAACCACTTGTCCTTACTCCTTTGCGGAACACAGAAGATTTTGTGTCTCCATTTGCTCCCTTTTGCTTCCTTAAACAAGAGATACTTGCAATTGTTGATTATACTTTGAGGATGCTCTTTGCTGCCTTTGAACACTTGTTTACATCTGTTCTTCCAAAGGAGCCAGCATATGATCGTAAATGTTTTTATCCACGGCCATTTGGTGACGCTTAGAGTTCCCGCATCCTATCGACTATTCCACCGCAACCACTCCTGCAAATTACCATTAAAGAAAGTACTATAATATATCGGGTTAATGATCAAAAGCCACACACTGTTTGCAATTTCACAATCCCTCAACATATGAAGAATGGATTCCTCTCTCTGACATTGGAAGGGACACTCATTAAGCTCACACAGGCTGCGATTGGCTCTTAGAGAGTTAGTAGGAAGCCACTCATGAAACACTTGCCACATGAAGAATTTCACTCGTTTTGGAATTGGCCAACGCCAAAGATCCTTCCATGAACTCATAGGAGGGAGATCTTCTCTTTCTTTTAGAAGGTTGTAGGCCGAATTTACACTAAAGTTTCTGTCTAAAGAGGCTCTCCATTCGATTGTATCTTGGGATAGACCGAATGGTGAGCAAAGGTCACTGATTTTTTCCACAACCCAATCAGGAAGGAACGTACTCCATTTCCCTAAGTCCCAAAGACCTTAAGGTATCACAAAATCCGCAACAGTTTCATCATAGTTGATCAGATGGTGGTTATTATTCATGAAGTAAGACAGAGGACGATCAAGAGGAGTCAGAGCTCGCACCATGCCAAAGTTCCATGCCCATTTCGGACCCTGCTCCCCACCATAATCCTGAATGAATCCCATACTTTTGTAATGGAGCCCCAAATGGAAGATTGAAGATGTTTCTTAGCCACTATAAGAAATTTTCCATCCCCACATCCATATTTGTTTTGGAGACATTGAACCCAAAGATCATCTCATCTAGTCATCAAACCCCAACAAAGTTTCATGATGAAGGCCATATTTTGATGGACTAAATCTTTAATACCGAGGCCTCCTCTATCCTTGTTGTTTTTAATCAAGTCCCAAGAAAGAAGATGAATCTTCTTTCCTTGGTCTCCCTAGTTCCAGAAGAAGTTTTTACACAATTTGTTAATTTCTTTAAGAACCCCTCTTGGGATTAACAAATATTGCATTTGATAGGAGGGAATAGAGGACAAAATCGACTTAATCATAACCATTCTCCCAGCCATACTTAGAAGTCTTCCTTTCCAACTTGCAAGATTGTTTTGAAATTTTGAGATCAAAGGGCCGAAAGTGACTTTGACAACCCTTTTATGAAGAAGAGGCACACCCAGATACTTGCCTAAATAAGAAGAGAGAAGTATGCCTAGTTGCTAACTAAACACATTGGCCTTGTTAGAATGAACATTTTTGGATACAAAGATCCTAGATTTGCTCAGACTAATCTTGTGTCCCGATACTTGACAGAAGCGCAACATAATGTCCCTCACCCTATCAAGTTGATCAGAAGAGGCCTCACAAAAGAGGAGGAGATCATCAGCAAAGAAAAGATGAGATAGATGTGGACCTTGGGAGCTTAATCTCAAAGGTTTCCAATTGCCAAGATCAACATCCCACCGAATTAATTGGCCCAGACGTTCCATGCAAATGACAAAGAGGTATGGACTCAGAGGATCTCCTTGTCTAACACCCCTCGAGGGAGAAAATTCTTCAGTAAGGGAACCATTCCAACAAACATTCAAAGAGGTGGAAGATACACAAGCCATAATCAAAGAAACAAGATGGTGATTGAAACCAAGAGACTGAAGATTAAATTGAATAAATCCCCAATCCAAGCGATCAAAGGCTTTTTCCATATTCACTTTAATCGCGACGTACCCCCTGGCACATCTCTTAGAACGCATAGAGTGAATTGCTTCCTGAGCAAGAATGATGTTGTCATAGATGTGCCTACCACTAACGAAGCTACATTGGGTCTGATAGATAAGGGAACCCATGAGCTTCTTTAGCCTATTTGCAATGACCTTACTCAAAATCTTATAGATCACATTATAAAGGGAGATAGGCTTGAAGTCCTTAATTGACAGAGGATTGTCAATTTTTGGAATAAGAACTAAGTTGGTTTTGTTGAATCTAGGAATTATAGACGGGTCCCTAAAAGCATGAGAAACGAGATCGTAAACCTTCCCACCAATAATTTCCCATTGAGATTGGAAGAAATGTGGTTGGAGGCCATCTGGACCAGGGGCCTTAAAAGCACCCATTTTAAAGCTGCATTCTTGATTTTAATCGAGGAAACTTGTCTATGAACTTCATCCAATTTTGAATGCCTAAGAGGAGGGAACGCACAAGGCCAGTCTTCTATATGATGGACAGTTCCATCACTATAGTATATGTTTTTAAAATAATCCACTGCCATAGATTTGAGAGCTACTTGATCAATAACCCAACCATTATCATCATTCTGCAAAGCTTCAACTTGATTATGCTTCCTTTGCAACTTGGCAGACATATGGAAATAACGGGAATTCTTATCTCCAAATTTAAGCCAATTGCCCCTATTTTTTTTGGAACCAGAACAATTCTTCTTGATTGATAACCTTGATGTATTCTTTCCAGAGCTTATGCTTTAGTCTTATCAGGCCACGGTGAGGGGCATGACTCAACCTCTTATCAATACCATCAAGCCTCCCAATAAGTTTCCTCTTCTTGAGGGAAAAGTTCCCTGCAACGCTATGATTCCACTCAATAGCATTTGTTACAAAAGATTCACGTCCTTCCTCCTAGCTCTTCCCCTCCCAAGCAGAATTAACCAGATTATGAAAACCATCCTCCAAGCACTAGGCTACCTAATATCTAAAGGGGGAGGGGGCATAACTCCAGAATGATGCCCATTACTTGATACAATAATCAATCTATGATTGGATTTAAAATTCATTTGATGAAAAGCTCTAAGATTTGAATTATTTGGATTTGGGGAATCTAGCTAACCGAATAACCGGGACCAAAAAAGAAAAGGCATTGATTGTTACACGTGTATTCTTACCGTTACGTGGGGCCCGCTCTTAAGACAGGCATCCACGAGAAAATGCCTATCTGGCTCTTTTATTTTTTGACCTCAACCACAAAGACCAACTTTTTTAAGACTTATCATGTTAATTATATTAGTAATTGACTAATTCGATTAAGGGAATGTAAATCCATAATAGAGTAACCTTGCTACCTCAGAATCACAAAAGACTAATTTTTAAATTTCACAAATGACTAATATTGTTGATTATAAAGAAAGAGAACAATATTTAAAATGTATTACTTCCCCGTCTTAATTATAAAAGGCCGTTGAATTTTTTAAAGAATTTTAGAAAAATTTTAAAAAAGTTAATTATATTACTTAATCATATATTGTATTTTATTATATTATATATTAGTTAATAAATCAAACAATATCATTTAAAGAAAAACGATAAATTTTAATGTTTTAAATAAATATAATTAACTTTCTTAGGGTTTTTCAAAAAAGTCAACGAGCCCTTATAATTAGGAGTAGAATGAGTATTTTATAATCAACATATCAAAATATAAAATATAAGTAGTTAGAGAACTGTTGCTCTCTAATACTCCCTCCGGTCCTAAATATAAGACCCATTTTTGTGTCAAAAAAATGGGTCTTATATTTAGTACCGGAGGGAGTATATATATATATATATCTCGATAAAAATATAGTAATTGTAAAATGAGTAAAAAATTCTAAAGAAAAATTAAAAAAAAAAACTGAAATCACATATGAATGAAATTCAAAACAAAAATATTATTTTTTATGCAACAAAATTATATACAAGATCATGAAAAAACCCAACATGAAAAAAGAGAAACCGAAAGTGCAACTAATCGAGCCGAAACAACCGAAAGTGGAACTTGTCATTGGTGTGCGTGGTGGTTGAGACTTTACATGACTTGTATATATAATTATGGTTTTCAAATATTCCTTTCTATTTTGGCCAAAAAAAATATTCCTTTCTATTATTCTCACTTTAAATTTCAATTCATTGCGTCCCAGAATATGTGTTCATGTCATATCAACGTCTATGACTATTTAATTGACTTTACATAAGAATAATTAACCAGAGTATTTTTTTTTGAAAAAAAAAAATCTATATATAGATCTATAAGACAACAAATCTAAGCCGATTGATTTGATTCTAATAATAATTATTTTATCCCTCAAAATTAATGAACTCAATCACTTACCGAATTTGATATTCGTAAATAATCGTATTCATGAATATTATTTTGCATCTTCTTTTGAATAATCTGTTAATGACTAGAATCAGAATTTACATACGGACACACATATATTATTATCCCTAATAAAAACAGAATATTCTTTCGCACCGACAAAAAGAGTCCATGTAAACTTATTATTATATTCTTTCATTAGATCAATAAGATAATATATTTTCACTATATCTTTAAAATAAATATATTAACGCATTGTATTTTCTCTTGGGTTCAATTCAAAATATTTTTTGTCGATGTGAAACAAAATATTTGTCGGGTAATAGTAGGAACATAACAGTTTCAGTTGGAGGTCCACAAAAAGTATATAAAATTAATAAAACTGCCAATTAACCATGTAAAAATATAGTAGTATGTATATATATTAGATTGTGTGTGCAGTAAGCGAGGAAAAGGAAGGGCATGCGTGCCCGATCATCACACTTATTTATACACTCCTCCCGTTCTAATTATAAGGCTCAATTGACGTTTTTTTAAGGAATTCTAAGAAAGATAATTACATTACTTTAAAATATTAAAATTTATCATTTTTCTTCAAACTATATTGTTTGACTTATGAATTAATATATAATATAATAAAACATAATACTCCCTCCGTTCCTATTTATAAGATCTCGTTAATTTTTTTTGGAGAATCCTAAGAAAATCTTAAAAAAAGCTAATTACATTACTTTAAGATATTAATGTTTGTAGTTTTTCTTCAAATTATGTTATTTGAATTATGAACTAGTATATAATGTAATAAAACACAACATATGATATTATTAAGTAATGTAATTATTTTTCTTAAGATTTTCTTAGGATTCTTCAAAAAAGTCAATGGGGTCTTATAAATAGGAACAGAAGTAATATATGATATGATTAAATAATGTAATTAATTTTTTTAGTATTCTAGAAAAGAACAACTGAACTTTATAATTAGTATAAAAGGAATATAATTTACTCCAAAAGAAGATGACTTTTTTTTGTCGAAAACTGGATACCATATCTTAATAAAGGAGCTTACAAAAGCAAGAGTACAATACTTCCTAATCTATTCAAATAAAAAATCTTTTCATCTACCTCCCTTTTCTAGGAAGGAAATGGAGGTTGATCAAAGACACAAAAATTACCGTATAAAGAGTAAGAGAGTTTAGCTAATCTGTCAGCTAGGGTCATATAATCCTTAGGAGCACGAGAGACTTGGACAACCCAGTCCCTATTCAAAATAAAACAAACTTCATCAATTACATCCTTAAAGGGGTGTTCCTGGTCACATCCTCTAAGGACATAATTGACTGCATCAATGCAATCAGAAACTAACACAATTTTTCTGACACCCCTAAGCCAACACATATTGAGACCTTGAACCATTGCCATAACCTCAGCTATGGCGGAGGGGATAATAGTTAGTTTACAAGAGAAACCACATATTCAGTTCCCTTCTGAATCCTGTGCATAGCCTCCACAACCGCTTCGGCCACTTTCCAAGACAGAGCCATCAACCAATAACTCTACATAACTGTAATCAGTTACTCTGAAATTTTGCGTCAGAACTCTTGGTCTACTAGATCTATCATGAATCTGCATCATATCCTGGTCTAAGCATGCTCAAAAGAAACAGGCTTTTGTGGAAGGATGAGCATGAGAGACTTGGAGAACCCAATCACATGGATACTTCTAAAACCTTGGTTTAGCCAAAAACCTCAGTTTGAAACCTTGGTTTCATGAAGCAAAAATTTGTTGCTTTTCAGACAGCTTTCTCTTTCCTCACATGGCATATATCTGTGGTGGTAGGGAATATTTTCTCTTTCTTTTCCCCTCTTTCTCGTTAACAACTCTCTTTATTATGGTATTTATATTTTCTCTGACAGCTTCCATTTCTCTTTATTATGGTATTTATAGCCGTTGTGGCAAGGAATATTTTCTCTTTGTTTTCCCCTCTTTCTCGTGAACAACTCTCTTTATTATAACCAAAAATTGTTAGTGTAATATTTTCTCTTTATTTTCTCAGACAGCTTCCATTTTTGCGGTCACATTTAACTATAAAATAAAAAGTACATAATTATGTGAAAAATTTATTACAATAACAGTTATATATATTACCTGTTTTTTCATCTTATAATATTCACAACTGTTGTAATTTTCATATCGTAATCCAATCAATTTAAATTATGGTATTTATTTTAATTTTTAATGTTAAAATAATTAATATTACATCATAACCTTACATGTAATTATTACAAAAGCTAAAGTCTTTTCTGGTCATTTGCCACTGAAAAAAGTTATTCTGATAACATTTACACAAACACTCTCATTTTTTCCAAACTTAGGTTTTTACAAAAGCTATTTTGCAATAGTCAATCCAAACGCACCCTAAACAACTTATGGCAAGGACTAATGAGTTCAGTGGCAGTGTGAAAAACCTCTCACTAGTAGAATAAAGGCATTTAGGCATTTTGGCTTGAGCTAAGAGAGTCAAACCTGTCTCAACCACATGTCTATGTTTTCTTTCTTCTCTCCCATTTTGTGCAGAAGTGTGAGGCAAGAGTGTCTAAATAAAATCCCCGATTCTTGTATTATTTTACTAAAACTCCTGTATTCACCTCCCCAGTCACTTTGACCAGCCTTAATTTTTCTTTCAAACTGTTTTTCAACAAATGCTTTGAACTGAATAAACATAGGTAGAGCTTCATCCTTGGTTTTTAAAGGGTATATCCAAGTATATTGGCCGTAGTCATCCAGGAATAAAATGTAATAGTGAAAACCATTCATAGATACAAGTGGTGATGGTCCCCAAAGATATGTTTGTATCAAATCTAGTGGTTTTGAAGCATGTGATTTTGATAGTTTAAATGGCAGTGAGTGTGATTTACCAAAATTTGCATGATTCACAAAAAGGTAAAGCTTTTTTCATTGCTGTTGGCAACTTTGAGATTACAATAACCAATAATTTGATATAATATTTTCTCATTTGGATGGCCTAGTCTACAGTGCCAATATATTTAGGTACTGAACAATCAGCTTCTTCATTAGCAAAGAAAACAAGAGCAGCACTTCCATCCTTCTTGCTGTCAACTACCCGAAACATACCACTTTTAGTTGCGTTTCCCTGCAACATTATCTGATCTGTTGCTTGTTCCTTCACACAAATATCATTTGAATTAAATATCACATTAGCATTATTATCACAAGCTACTTTGTACACACACTCAAAAGATTCTTCTTGATTTTAGGAGCATATCGAATATTCTTAAGTTTAACTTATTAGGGACATTCTGAACTATACATGAGCCGATTTTCTCAACCCCTAGCTTATATCCATCACCAACAACAATATTCATCTTACCTGAAGGGCTAGCTGTGGTTCTAACTTGCCTAAGTCCTTGGTAACATGGCTGGTTGCTCCAATGTCCAGATACCAGGCCTCATCACCTATTGTCTCAGGTGTAGCCCAATAAGCAGCATCAAAATCACTGTAAGAGCTAGAACCTTTGTTGTTTTCAGTAGTCCTCTTGCTGGGTTTTACAAAACTTCTATCAAAATGATAAAAGCATGTGTCTATATGTGACCAGGCTTTTCACAAAGTTGACATTCTTTGAATTCATCATTAGTTTTGCTGTTGTTGTTATACCTTCCATAGCCTTTGTTGTTGTTAAATTTGCCATAGCCTCTTCTTCCTTTGTTTCCTATCCCACGCCAATTATTTCTAGGAGAATAAGTTTCTTCAGACCTTACATAGTTGACAAGAGTATTACTCAGGGAGAGTTGTGATAACTAATTCAGTTGATCCATTATGCTTTCATAGGCATACAATGAAGTCTGCAGCTTTATCCAGGTAAGATCATCAACATGGTTGGACATCTGAACCGTAATAGGATTATAATCAGCATCAAGCCCATCTAAAGCTTGAATCATGAGATTTGGAAGTTCGATTAAGCTACCAGCAAGTGTGAGTTACTCACTCAAGCCTTTCAACTTAGCAAGGTATTCATGCATTCTCATAGAGCCCTTCCTTGTGCGTTGTAGCTCAGATTTGAGCATTAACAGCCTAGATTAGACTGTGCACCTACTATTTGCTTTGCTGCATATTAGAGTCCAGCTGAGGTGGACACACCAGTCATTTCGGATGATATTTCAAGGCTCATAGTGTTGAGGAGCCATCCAAAAAGGATATGATTAGCTGACTCCCATTCTTCAAAGGTAGGGTTTGGCTTGGTGACTTCATTCTCCTTAATAAATGGAGGAGGACAGCTCTTGGACCCATTAATGAAACCTTCCAGCTTGTAGCCTTTAATGATATGCATCACATGCATCACCCTTACCCAAATAGAGTAGTTTATCTTGTCCAGCTTGACAGACTTGATAGAACAGACCTGGGGAAGTGTAGAATTTTTCTTCATCAACTTAGCCAAAAATGAGCTAGACATGGTGGAACCAGAGGAAGAATTTCAGAAGAATTTCCAGAAGATGTTATGGCTGCTAGCCTTATAGCTCTAATACCAAGATAAACTTTGTGGAATATGATGAAAATGTGTAAAGGCATGATCAGCCTATAGGTTACTGTTTATTATATAGGTAGGGTAAAAACCCTAGATTACATATGAAAGTGACACATATACAGGATTGTACAAAAGAATGTCCTAGAACAAATAAGTCAGGACTTGGACTGTAACAAATGAATGTGCCTATTGGTGTTGGGCATTAGTTCTTTAACAATATGGTATGCCTACTGTTATGTTTTCTTGGAGTAGCTGTGATGTCCCTATTTTTGGAAGTGGATTTTGCCATAATCATATATTAAGAATTTTTTTATGCATTTGTATCTTCTATTTTCCCATATATATTGTGATTGCTTTGTATTTGTGCATTCTACTATGTCCAATGCACGTGCGTACACTAAGATTTTGTTGGCCCAAAAATATGAATGATATATTCATATTTATAAGTGGCTTTATATGGTAGTCATGTGTGTTATGACATTTGTCTCTTTCATACCCTTTATCAGTGGTGACGACAGTGAGTGCGGTGAAGGAGGAGGAGGTTGTGGTGGCTGCGTGGACAGTGGAGGTGGCGACAAAGATGGTGAAGGAGGAGGATATTGTGGTAATGGCAGAGATGACAGTGATGACCATGGTGGATGGAGGAGGAGGTAAGGGCATCAGCAACGACGGCAACAGTCATCATTGTCGATAGTGGAATTTTCAACAATGGTGGAAGAGGCAATGATGGCAAAGAAGGAGGAAGTAATGGCGATGATTGCAGCATTGGAGTTGGCTGTGATGACGTTGGAGAAGGTATTAGTGGCAATATTGGAGTTAGCGGTGAGGGAGAAGGAGGAGGTAGTAGGGCAAGGGCAATGGTGGAGGCAGTGGCAACGAGAATGGAAGAGGAGATAAAGGTGGAAGCAGTGATAATCGTGAAGGTGGTGACATCAGGGGGAGGATAGTAGAGACAATGGCTGCATAAGAGGTAGTGGCGGTAGAGGCAACGATGGAATGAGGTGGTAGTACTGACCATGGTGGATGAGGGACGAGATCTTTACTAAGGAAATGAAATGTCATAAACTCTATTTGTTAGAACAGTTTTTGTTGAGTCTCTGTAGCTATCCCTTTTTTATTTGATTTTCCCTTTCTAAACTCTTCTTGGTTTTCAAAAAATAGGATTTGGCTCAGGATTGCCCATTGTTAATTCCATGGTTTCTCTGAATTCGAAAGTTATCACTTGGGCAAGGGCACCGACAGCGAATGTGACATTGACAATGGAGTTGGCGGAAATGGTGAAAGATGTGGTGATGACGAAGGAGGAGGTAGTGTCAATGATGGCTACTTTAGAGGTAACGGTGACAACAGTGAGGAGGTAGGGGCAATGACAACAACAATGGGAGTTGGTGGCAATTGTGAAAGATGCAATGACAATGAAGAAGGAGGAAGTAGTGGAACTGGTGGCTAATTTGGAGGTAACTGTGACAGCAGTAGAGAAGGAGGTAATTGTGGCAAAAACAAAGGTAGTGGCAAGGATGGAGGAGGAGGTAGAGGTAGGAGTAGTAATATTGGAGGTGGCAAAAATAGAGCAGAGGAGATAATAGTGATGGTGGTGAGAATCGTGAAGGTGGAGACCTCATAGGGAGGATGCTAGAGACAACAATGGAGGTGGTGGCATCGGAGGTAGAGGAAGAGATAATGGTGGTAGCGGTGACAATCTTAAAGGTAGCATTGGAGGAAGGATGATGGAGATGATGGCAATAGAGGAGGTAATTATTCATTTTGTAAAAATATTGTCCAACAAATAATTAACAGTAGATCAAACTTGATTTTACACCAAAAGACTAAGTAGCAACAAAATAGGAGGCATATGCATATAAGCTATAATCTACGTCAAACATATAGGAGAAGTGAAAACCACCAAATTATTAACAATACAAGAGCTATCATTTCTATAACAAGAAGCATCCTCAAAGTCAAGTACTTTAAGGTCAACCAATTGTTGAAGTTTTTAATTTCATACCATTAATAACCATGATGATCACCAACTTTAAACCTTCAACCCAAAGCTATAATCTACGTCAAAATATAGGCGAAGTGAAGGATGAAGTGAAAACCACCAAATTATTAACAATATAAGAGCTATCATTTCTATAACAAGAAGCAAAGTCAAGTACTTTAAGGTCAACCAATTGTTGAAGTCTTTAATTTCATACCATTAATAACCATGATGATCACGAACTTTAAACCTTCAACCCAAAGCTTCATATACCTCTCACTTATTTTTTTGGGTTTATTTTATTCTAATGATAAAAAAGAAAAATTTTTAATTAAAAAATTCTAATTTATAAACTTCTAAAAAGGGTCACATTATATGAAAAAAATTGTTACTAGCTCACCCTCCCCCGTAGTTAGCTACTCTTTTGGGTCATTCAACATGATAATCATCTAGCATCCAGCTTGTCCTCACACTTCTTGTCATCATTCTTGTTAGCTGAGATGCTATCTTTATTTTTCTACCATTTAAATCATCATCATCGACATTTTCTTGAGACTGAACCCCACTTCATTATGACCATGATGTCTTCTTGTGGTGTGAGGGTCTTCTATACCATCATGTCTTGTTGGGGTGTGAGGGGTATGGATGCTAGTCTACAATTTGTGAGAAGGTGAACGATTGACTCTTAATTATCTCTGTCACCATCATTATGTAGCAAATGTATTGTTGGTGTAGTGTTAGGGGTATTAGCAGCCTCAGATATATGGGAAGGTGAAGGAATGACCCTAGAATTTTTAGGAGCTTCATTGTTAGGTAACTATATTGTCAAAATTAGTTCATCAAGGTTATTATAGATATTAGAAGTGGGGATGTTAAGAGAGGTGACGAACATGGTGTTAAGAAGGTACGATAACACTATGCATGGCAGTGGCAGTGGCAACATTTTCTGATTCTGTTCTTGTTAAGTTCTCATTTCTTGAATTCCATCCAGCTATGTTAGATGCCATGACTTTTAAGCTGAGCACTTCACCCTTAATTGGGAGGTGAAGACTTGACAACTACCCTTACCAATGACATCGAGATACTCATCATTAAAATATTGGGATGGTAGCACTTCAAGGACATGGTGCACAATATCATTTCCCTCATAAGGAAATTGGATCTGAGGCACTTCCTTCAATATTGACATTTTCAACTAATTGGTAAATATTTTGATTGACCATGAAATATTTTAATGATGAGGATCTTGGTGTCATTAGTGAGGTTGGCTATCAAGTCTTTACCTCGAGGTGAAGTATTCAGCTCAGAAGTCATGGCATAGACTAGAGCAAGATGGAGTTCAAGAAATAAATTGAACCATCTGGAAGTTTTCCTTTTTTTCTTTGTAAAAAATAATCTAAGTTATACTCAAATCTTTCAAAAACCAAATGTTGATTTGTGTGATAATTCACCAATCCATAACAATGAACTACATTGGGTAGATGTTCACATAATGTCAGATGTTCAAGCTTTTCAGAATTTGGGTCAATGTGGTGCTTATTAGTAGGTATTACTGAAAATCTTGCGTCCCCTAAAATATCAAGACGAATGTTATCAACATTTTTAACTAGTTTATTACAAATAACTAAGGAATTTTTTCTCAAATAGCATTCTCCCCTTTATCTGAGCCAGCCATATTGAATGAAAATATTGAAAAAGAAATTCATCATATCACAAAATATTTTAAATTATATGAAATATTGAATACTTCAATAATTAGTCAATAGTATGAGTACTTTAATAGGCTAATAATGCACACTTGCAAGGCTAATAATGCACACTTACAAGGCTAATAAAATCAATGTATAGTGAAATTATAATGCTGCTTGATGACTTGTATAAGTTATATTGATTGATTATTGAATAATATTAAATAGGCTAAACTTAAATTATTTGTTGCACATCACTTCCTTACCTTTTATTCGTAGGAGAGTTGACAATTAAAATATGAATGATCAGGGATTAAATTCATTGTGAGACTCAACCACCACAATATGCTTGTAGGAGAGATTGCTAATGATTAACTTTAGTCTATGGATGTCGAAAACCCCTTAGATCATATCCCTGGACATTAAGAATATGAATTCAAAATTCAATAAAAATATAAATAAAATATTTTAAATAATGAAAAATTGAACCATACCTCATTAACTTTATCAAAAGGCCATTAGGTAGCCCTCTTGCAAAAGTTTGCCTTTTTCTCTTTGTAAAAAATAATCTAATGTATTCTCAAATCTTTCAAAAACTAAATATTGATTTGTGTGATAATCCACCAATCCGTTCACATAAAGTCATATGTTCAAGATCTTCAGAATTCAGGTCAAGCTTCTCCCATTCATCTGATTTTTAGTAAAGATTACTAAGAAGCAACATGTTGACTCGGATTTTGAAGTGCTTGAACATCTGACTTTTTTCAAACATCTACCTAATGTAGTTCGTTGTTATGGATCGGTAGTTTATCAGACAAATTATGCATTTAGTTTTTAAAAGATTTGAGTATACATTAGATTAGTTTTTAGAAAGAAAAAGGAAAAATTTTGCAAGAGGGCTATCCTAGTGGCCTTCTGATTAAGTTAATGAGGCAATGGTTTAATTTTTCATTATTTGAAAATTTTTTTATTTCTATTTTTATTAAATTTTGAATTTTCATTTTCTTAATGTCTTGGGATATGATTGAAGGGGTTTTCCACATCTATAGACTATAGTTAATTATAGGCAATCTCTCTCCTAAGCACATTGTGGTGGTTTGAGTCTCACAATGAATTTAATCCCTCTCCCTGATCATTCATATTTTGATTGTTGACTCTCCTATGATTAAAGGGTAGGGAAATGACGTGCAACTAATAACTTAAGTTTAGCCTATTTAATATTAGGCAACAATCAATCAATATAACTTACATAAGTCATCAAACAACAATTATAATTTCACTATGATTTGATTTTATTAGCCTTATAAGTGTGCATTATTAGCCTATTAAAGTACTCATATTATTGACTAATTATTGAAGTATTCAATGTTTCATATAATTCATAATATTTTGTAATATGATGAGTTTCTTTTTTAGGATTTTCATTCAATATGGCTGGCTCAGATGAAGGGGAGAATGATTTGGGAAAAATATTCCTAATGTAGGATTAGTTATTTGTAATAAACTAGTTAAAATGTTGATAACATTTGTCTTGGCTTTCTAGGGGACACAAGAGTTTCAATAAAGACTACTAAGAACATCTAACTTTATGTGAACATCTACCCAATGTAGTTCATTGTTATGGATCGGTGGATTATCACACAAATTAGCATTTAGCATACTTTAGATTATTTTTTACAAAGAGAAAAGGAAAACTTTTGCAAGAGGGCTACCCAAGTGGCCTTCTAATAAAGTTAATGAGGTATGGAATCAGAAAATGCCATCATTGCCATGAGTAGTGTTACTCTACCTTCCAGCTCTATGCTCATCACCTCTCTTAACATCACCACTTTTGATATCTCTTAACAATGAATCTCTTGAAAATTCTAGGGTTATTCCTTCACCTTCCCACATATCTGAGACTTCTTATACCACTGTTTCATAGTGACTGTGACAGGGATAATTTAATGGTCAATCGTTTACCTTCTTGCATATTGGAGACTAGCATCCATACCCCTCACACCTGAACAAGACATGATGGTCAGCCTCAAGAAAATGTTGACGATGATGATTTAATGGTAGAAAAAGAAAGAAAGCATTTCAGTTGACAAAAATGATGACAAGAAGTGTGAGGACATGCCAGATGCTAGATGACTATCATGTTGAATGACCTAGAAGAGCAGCTAACTATGTAACTATGGGAGGAGGGTAAGCTAGTAACAATTTTTCTCATATAAATGTGACCTTTTTAGGATATTAGAATTGTTCCTTTTTTATCAAATTAGATTAAAATAAACTCAAAAAATAGCTAATAGGATGCTTCTTGTTGAAGAAATGCTAGCTCTTATATTGTTAATAATTTGGTGGCTTTTACTTCATCCTTCACTTCTCCTTTTTGTTTGACCTAGATTATATCTTATATGTATCAGTCTTTTGCTACTCAGTCTTTTGCGATTATTAATTATTGGTTGGACATATTTTTACAAAATAAATAATTACCATATAACAGTAGAAGTGAATCAAGTGATCTTAATAAATATCAACTACTTTACTCAAAATACCCCCTGTCATATTTTCAGTAAAACGAGTGATCTTTAATAGAGACCGTTCTAGTTTTGTCTACACAATGAATTTGGTGTCTAAGAGATAGTTCTGCCCAACAATGTGAATGGTTCACCATCAATTCCTCATGGTTCTCAAGTGAAGGTCAGTTTCAAGAAAATGTCAGTGATGATGATTAATGGTAGAAAAAGAAAAAAAAGCGTTTTTAGCTAACAAAAATGATGACAAGAAGTGTGAGGACAAGCCGGATGCTAGATGATTATCATGTTGAATGGCTTGGAAGAGCAGCTAACTATGGAACTATGCTAGTAACAATTTTTCTCATCTAAATGTGACCTTTTTTAGAATATTAGAATTGTTCTTTTTTTTTTTTGTGACTAAATTAGAATAAGATAAACTCAGAAAGTATGTGAGAGGCACATGAAGCTCTAGGTGGAAGGTTTATAGTTAGTGATCATCATAGCTATTAATGGTATGACCTTAAAGTACTCAACATTGAGGATACTTCTTGTTGAAGAAATGCTAGCTATTATATTGTTAATAATATGGTGGCTTTTCATCCTTCACTTCGCCTTTCTGTTTGACCTAGATTATAGTTTTTTATGCATTAGCCTTTAGTTTAGCCTCTAGTTCTGTTGCTATTAAGTCTTTTCGTGTAAAATCAAGTTTGATCTATTGTTAATTATTTGTTGCACATGTTTTTACAAAGTAAACAATTACCATATAACACTAGAAGTGAATCAAGTGATCTTAATAAATATCAGCTACTTCACTCAGAATACCCTCCGTCATATTTTCATTAAAACTAGTGATCTTAATAAAGACCATTCTAGTTTTGTCTAAACATAATGAATTTGGTGTTTGTGAGATATTTCTGCCCAAAAATGCGAATGGTTCACCAGCAATTCATCATAATTCTCAAGTGAAGATCAGTTTTCTCTTAAGTTTGTTTTGTTAATTTTTGTGTTGTTGTTCTTTTGAAGACTCCCTTACTTTTTTTTTCCCCTTAAGCACAGAAGTCATCTAAATATTTCTTTGTCTGGAACTAAACTTCTAGGCATTCTATCAATAATCATGTAGATCTGCATAGATACCCCCTCTAGCATCATGGACTCAATTCCTGCATGGATCTAGTTCACTGTACAGGCTCTGACTGCAATTCCATATAGTGGCATATACTACGACCCTCCATCTATTCAATGTTGGTTGTATATAGAAAATAAGAAATGACAAATCTAATTAATTCAATTATGATAACATTGCACATCTATTGAAAGACACAATATTGGGTTTGTTCCTGTTTCTGCATTTGTTTTTGGTGAACAAATTTTAGGAAGGGGGTTGGACTCACCCACAATCCAAGGCTAGGGAAACTTAACATGCAAGAAAAAGTACTAGGCTGTAGAGAAAACTCAAGCTACCATCGATGCTGTGATTCTACGAGGCATACCCAGTAATATTAATTTTTTTAAGGTTGGTAATGTTTATTTGGTATTATCTCTTATGGTTCACCTTTGGTTCTTTTTAAGGTTGTTAATGTTTTTTTGGTATTATCTCTTATGGTTCACGTTTAGTTCTTTCGTAGCAATTATTTTAATAATATATCTCTTCCAAAATAGTAATCTACGTAATAATAGCAACTCAAAATGAAACTTGGAGAATGAGATCTACAAATTTTGATTTAAAATCTTGTTGACTGATATTATTACAATTTCTGATAAATTGTAGACATAATTTATGTTGCCTGATAACTTTAGGAATAACCTGAGTTTAAAGAAAATTGCACCTGAGAACCAAATAAAGTAATATTTATATTAAAAAAGGTTAAAAACCCTTAAAAGACTAAACCTACAACTGATGCTATCTAAAGTTATCATTGGTTTCATCTAAAGATAATGTTTGCTCTTCCCAATCTTATGAAAATACATTCAATGCATTCATCCCTCTCAATTTTGAAGTCATTCATCATGCCAAGTTTTCTTTATCATTCTAGGACCACTCTTTTGAGTAAATTTTCTTTATTTAAGGAGAGGATTATGTTAGTCAAATTAATTCTAAATCTATCTCCTTTTCAGTTGATTTCTGAGGAGTGAATCAATTTTTTTGTGACCACCATTTTCTGGATTATGTGGGCATTCTTGGGTTGCTGCATCTTGAGTTGTTTATCATTTAAGTGTTATCGTCCCATTTACAAAAGTAGACTATGGCAATTGCGAAAGTAAAAAAAGGAATTGTAGTATTCCAAATAATGCTATTGCTTTTGTCTTTTCCGGAAAAACTCTGTTCAACCTGAGGTAGGTGTGCAAAATTTTTAGCCTTGAATGGAAACAAAGATAATAAAAAATAGAATGTTACATGCCATGCTACATTGCCACATGACAATCCTTGCTATTTGTAGCAGAACAAAAATCCCCTTTTGTATTTCATTTTATTCTCACTATCAATTACTGTGATCATTGTATAGACAAGCAAATAAATTTAGTCTTTTATCTTCATCATTTCCATTATTTAAGTGCAAGTGAAAGATAAGATGAGTTTATGTTCTATATGCCTTGATGTCTTAAAGAAAACGTCAGCTAACTTTACAATTTCCTTCTATTTTCAGGTCAGTGGAATGCCAGTCCCTATAACTTGCAGCAAAGACATACATATCGAAGTATTTGACTGTTAATGGTAGACAAGATGATTATGCTTATCACTATGGGTGTTGGTGGTGAAGGATGCTCAAATTTTATGGGAAATGAATTTAGCCATCAAGGTAAGTGCAGGTGGCTTGCTTTTTTATCATTCATTTTGAAGAGGGTCATCTACGACCTATTGTGGATTGCTTAGGAAGTCGTAGGATCTAGTGATTATCCAGAAAATATTTAGTTGTTCCCTTCTTCATTTTGTTCAGTGTCGATTGATTTTCCAAGGAATGAGAATAATTATAGTAATGATAAATGCATACTTCTTTTTGAACTAGTACGTTCTGGCTTATTTGTACGACAGTTTGCAATTATTGCTTAGATTGGAGCTTGTTTGATATTGTTAACATATCTAAATTAGATAATTAAAACGGTTCCCTTTCATAAACACATGATATAAAGTTATATATTGTAATCTCTCATTGATGAAGGTCTGAAGTTGGTGAGTGAGATGCCTTAGAAAATACCTCGTGAGGAAAGGTTGCAAGAAATCACCTCATGATTCTGCTGCTGTTGCTTTTGTATATGCCTCATACCTCAAATCTTTGCCTTAAATTTTCGTGTTGTCTACAGACTGGGGCTGAGCTTACTGGGGGCCGTCCTTGGTGTTAAGCTTGTTGTGGTATATCATTGTGATTGCTCAATTTGTGTATATAGTGAGGAGTAATAGGTTCAAGCAAACTTGGGGTGGGTTCTCATTGCAGGCTTTCTCTGGGTTGCTGGAGTTCTTCAAATTTTCAACAGCATCAGCGATGATGTTATGCCTGGAGACATGGTATTTCTAGATTATGGTGTTGTTGCCTAGTCTCCTTAATAATCCTGAATTGTCTTTGATTGATGAATATATATATTATGGGTGAGCATGGTAAATAAGATGTAAAAAAGAGTAATGAACTGAGACCTAATTCAATTAATTAACTAGGTACTTGGTTTTGGTGGAAGGGATGGGTCTTGAGGGCAGGAGGAGCTTGCGCACGGACACAGCTCAGGCTGCTCCAGCTGTACTGGAGGGTGTTATTGATGACTGAAGTTCAGTACTTCTAAGCAAACATTGGAGCTACCCTATCTGACAATGAATGTACATGTTAGGTTCTTCTCTATTCGCAATGGGAGAAAAGGTGGCATTGTTGTTTATTTTTTGTGGAAACAACATTTTCTCCATGGAAAGCATATACTTCCTCCGGTCCTAAATATAAGACCTCATTTTGTGTCTACAACGAGGTCTTATATTTAGGACCGGAGGAATATTGTGTAATCTATTGTACGTTATGAAAGGAAAGTTTAAGCACAAGGGCCCCAATAGTAAACAACTCCCATGCATAATTTTTTATTTTTTTTTAAAAGTAACCTTTTAGAGATATACAAATGTGTTTGTGTCTGAGTTCTTCAACTTGTCAGTGCAGATAATGTTTTATCCAAATTCCCAACTAATATCATGAACAATTTTTTCTGTCCACTGAGATCTCTATCTTCTAGTCTTTTGAAAATGATCTTAGAATTCTTCAATGCCAACTAGACATAGAAATCGATCTTGGAACAACATACTCTTTACTGTTGTGTGTCATGTAATAACCAGAATAATGCAGTAGGGGGCATTTTGCAAGGGTTGGTATAAAGTTGAACTTGAACCAGTAATGCAAATCCAGATAGAGTACGGACCTAAGCTTGTAAAATTAGCTCCAAAAAAAAAAAAAAACAATGGACTCTTCTCCAGTGTTAGTGAGTTGGCATCTTATTTGGAAGCTCAGAGGAGTCTACTTGTGCTGGTTGCAAATAGTTCTTTAGATTCGCTCAATTCAGCTCAATTAAGTGAGGAAGAGAGATATGGCATAAGGTGTTTGCAAACATTTAAGTTTGATCTTGTTAGGTGGAGTGTTTCATGATTTCATGAGACATTCCACCTAACACCAACCTTAATGGTTTGCAAAAAGCTTATGCCATATCCCTCTTCCTCACTCACTTGAACATCTTTAAGAAACTATACGCAGCCAGTAGAAGAAGACTCCTTCGAGCTTCCAAATAAGACGCAAACTTGCCAACATTGGAGAAGAGTTCGTTATTAATATTTTGGAACTAACTTCACATGCCAAGGTTCATACTCTATTTGGATTTAGTTATTGGTTCAACTCTATAACATCATGATATTTTTAACTTTGTAGATGAGGGACTCAGGATAAGCAGAGAGCCATAGTCTGTAGAGGAGAGATAAATCTTACTACTTTTGACCTAAAATTAGGCGAATGACTTGTGTGCAAAAAGAAAAAATTTGGTAAACTCATACTTTAAGTTTCAGTTAGGTTTGGTTGCCCCTGTAACATCCTAGAATTTTCCTTAGGCCAAAATAAGGTATTTAGGTCGAAATAGTGTTGTTGGAGTCGGCCAAGGGTCGTACCCTGATTTTTTTTGGGGCCTAGATGAGGTATTTCGGATGAACCAAGGGCCTTAGTATGTAGAGGATTGAAATATCTCACAACAATTGAGGTGAAACTCGGGGAACGACCTATGTGTAAAGAGAAAAAGTTTCACAAAGTTGAGTCAAAATGCGGACAGGTCCGAGGTCCCCGAAAGCTCTCATAATAGTCCCGCATATAGTATATGGTGTCCAGTGATCATAATAATTTTTGGAGGTCCAATGAAAATTTACAGGATCTGCAAATATTTTGGCCAGATCAGGTCTTTGGCCATAGCAGATGTTTTGGGATCTCAATGTTCTGGACAGGGACTTGGAAAAATTAGTATGTTATTTTGTAAGAATTATAAAGTTGGTTAGAGGCCAACAAAAAATCTAACAATATCAGTTGAAATTGCTGAAATTGGATAATTGCCAAAGAAAGGATTTTTTTTGAGAAATTTGTTCTAGAAGTTTCAGACATCCAAAAATTACAAAATTTTAACAGTAGCCTCCTGGTATTTTTAGAGATTTATTGTGAATTTTTTTAGAATTTTTGTATGACTACAAAAGTTTCTAAAATTACCCAGTTTTTTAGACCAATCAAACAAAATTATCGGTATCATTTGAGAATGATAGACCCCCTGGGCCCCACAAAAACGTGGCTGCATTTTTTCTTAACCAAGAAGGTAGCTTGAAGTTTGTGGAGGGTATGGAAGATGGTGGAAGGATACATGTCGCATTTAGTTTAAAAGCAGTGTGAACACAATAATTTCATAAATTCCCAACATGTCCTGGAGCCTTCTTATAAATACCCCCTTCCCCCTCCTCTTCCATTCACGCCATTCCTCTCCCTTTTGGAGCTCTTCCAACCCTCTCTTAAAGAAGCCTCTTTCGGTAGAAATTCCGGCAATTCAGGATCCCTCCCTCTTGTGAATTCCTTTATTTTCTAGCAATTATTAGAGTAGTTAGGGGGAGATTCTATCCAATTAAGCAAGCATAAATAGTGAACCTAAGGGGAGGTTCTGTCCAACTCTCTAGGCCAAAATAAGCCTTCTTAAGGGGAAGTGCTGCCTAATTGTTTCGAACCAGAATAGCCTTTCTTAAGAGGAGGTGTTGTCTGACTGTCTCAAACTACGATAGCCTTTCCTAGGGGGAGGTGCTGTCCAATGGTCCCAGACTAAGGTAGCATTTCTTATGGGAGGTGCTGTCCAACAGTCATGGACAGAACTAAGAATTTTTAGGGGGAGGTGCTGCCCAACAGTCAGGAGATCTAGTGGGCACATCTAAGGGGAGATGCTGCCCAACTATCTTGGCCAGGGTAGTAGGGATAGGCCAGCAGTAGGGACTTGGGGCTGCATAGGGTGGACAGCGGAGGGGTACCAGTAGAGGATAGGTATGGTATAGGAAGGGGAAGGACCTGATTCAGGTAGTAGGGAACCAGGACCTAGGGGGATACAGGAAAGGAAGGGCGGTAGTATATCGATAGGGGCATTCAATAATACCATTTATTGTGGTCTGTATAAGTGTTACAGAGAGGCATACCATTAATCCGATAGCACCATAAACAGCGAAACAGAGCTTGTACACTGTGCAAGAATCTCTACCCTATACCTGTATTGCTTTGTGTTGTCTGCTGTTTGTTATATGCTTGTATGCTATGTTCTAGTTGTGTTAGCCTAGATGCATGAGAAATATAACTCTCTATTTATGCCTTGGTTGTTTGTTTGAGTTTGGGTTGAGTCATGTGCAGGCTCCCGGTACACAGTATGTGTCGAGAAAGGGCACTAGAGGTAAAATATGAGCATTGTTTATAGCATGACATGCATTACATTACGTGGTTTCTGGTTATGATTATGCTACAGAGGTTTCTCATGAAACCTTACCCTCTCTACAATGTAAGTGGAAGTTCGGAAAGAGGCAGGACAAGGGAATATGCTTAGAGATAGAGTTATATTTTCCTACTTCTTGGCATGTAATCATGTACAATATGATTAGTGTAATATCTGGATTCTAGTTTTGTGCCTCTGTTAATGAGAAAAGGTGTTCCTCTGTTATGTTTGTGTCAAAAATTTTAATTTCTCTATTTCGACATACGAACATATCAGTAGTTCTAAAGGCTACTGTAAGGTAAGGTAAAGGTCCTGAAAAGTGGAATGTTACACCCCCAAAATTTCTATAAAATTCCAGAAAATAATAGAGAGCGTCTAGAATTGTATATGAGGCTCATAATGAATTTTGAGGCCTAAGGAATTTTTAATGAATTTTTGAAATATTTTAATATTTTTGGCAAGACTGGGTTTTTAGCTAAAAATTAATTATTTCAGATATATATGAGCCTCAATGTTTTGAATTGGGTTTGGAGAAAACGAGTATGATATTTTAGAGAACTTCTAAAATTATCTCGAGCTTAGAAGGAGGTTTAGGGAGAGCAGTAAAAATTGACAGGATTGAATTTTGCCGATAGAAGACAATTTTTGGAGAAAAATTAATTTTGGGAGTTTTAGGTGACAAAAAATTTTAAAATTCTACAGAGAATCTCCTAGAATATTAAGAGAATTATCTGGAAAGTTTAGAATTTTTCTCCTAGCAGATAAATTTATAGGCACTGGTGGATTTTTAAATCAATACGGTGGAAATTACCGGAGAAAAGTATGTCAAGGGAATCCACTGACAAATCTGATAGGTGGCATCGTTTTGGAGGATTGAAGACAGCTTAATAAGTGTCTAGAACATGGACACATGTCATGGTATTAGTAGGCCCTAGTGTGAACAAAAGACTTTGTGATGTTTTGAAAATTCCACCCCTACCCTTTAGCTCAACTATAAATACCCCTTTAGTGCTGGATGAACATGAATAGGAACCCCTTGGGTATGTTCTAACATTTTAGAAACTCAATCTATTTAAGGGGAATCAAGTTACATTGATCCAGTAGTCAGTCTAGGTAAATTCTAGCCTGTATTTCTTTTAATTTCTCTCTCTTTTTCTATGGTTTTGGAGGCTGTTCTAAGGGCATAAGAAGTGCCCATATTTTGGCCTAAGCTAGAGAAAAAGAGTTTGGAATTGTTTCATGATCTAGATGACAGGAAAATGTTAGAATAAGATGTGTAAGCTTAAATTGACTGAAAATTTCTCCTTTTGTGGTAATGGTAGGATTCGGCCTAGGGGTATTATAGGGAAGGAATGTGACTTTAATTAAATGGATCCTATAGATGAATTCATTGGCCAAAGTTTGTGTAGAATAGGCCTTTGAGATCAATTGTTATAGATGTGGAACTGAGACCCTAAATGTAAGAGGAAGGATCTTCGGTTAGTACATAGTGGAATTCATTAATGTATGTGCATTATTATATGTTAGGCATTGCAAAGGATATATTCAGAGACACAATAAGCTAAGAGGCAGAGCATTTACATTGTAGTAAAGGGGTAACTAGAATCTCTGACATTAACTTATTATGCTTTGCTTTGTCTGTTGCGTGTGTGCTTGTTTATTGTGTTATAGTTGAGCTAGCATGTATGTTATAAGATGAGATGTATGACTTCTTATTATATGTCATAGCTATATGTTGAGGTTGAGTCATGTGCATACTCCCTAAACATGGTATGTGCTCGAGAGAGAGAAGGCATGAGTAGTTGGAGCATGACATATATCTTGACATGCATTGGATAATATTGTTACTGGTTATTGATTGATTCTGCTACTAAGATTTTCTCAGAAGTCTTACCTTTCTAACAATGTAGGTGAAGGCTCCTCAAGAGGCAAGAGTAAGAAAAGGAATTGAACATGATTATGCTATGCTTCTTGTGTTACTGCTGGCTGCTATAAATGACATTACTGAGATACTGTGATATTGTATATTATGCCACAATATATGACAGTATGTTATGATGTATGCTATTTGAGATATGATGTTCATGGTATGTATATACTATGAGGAATGGAACTGAGAATGTATGGCATGGTATTGTACTATATGGTTACTTGATGCATGATTCTTAGCCTAAAGAACTATGAAATGGGAATGTCTATGTTTTAAGCCAATGAATGAGTCTATCTCCAAGTGTTTGCATGCTAATAGAGGGTACTTTTAGCTATAAAAGGACTGGTAGATCATGCCATTTGGAATTTATAGTAAAATTTATGTCTTCCCAAAGTTAGGCTAATAGAAAATGATCAAATGAATAATGCAAAAATGACCATATGAATAATACATCTTTGAGAGGCAGCACATGCTTATTTTTATGTAACCTTGATATGAGATTATTTTTTCTCCATAGAGGATGTAAAGAGCTTTCCAAAGAACTCAGAATCACTTCATTTTAATTTTTTTAGAATTAGTTATGATGTTTTAAAGTTGATAAAACAAAGCCCGGATGAATAGTATAGTGATAAAAAAAAATTCAACGCTTATTTTTCCTACTTTAAGTCATAACTAGTGGTTCAAATGACCTTAATATGATAAGATAAAAGACCTAAAGGTAAGGTGTGACAAAGTCCACCTTTATAATGACCCTCGAAAAATGCCCTCCCTACTGCATTGTTCAACTTATTATGTGTCATAAGACAGCACAAGAGTATGTTGTTCCAAAATTGATTTCAATGTCTAGTTGAAATTAAAGATTTACAAGATCATTTCTAAAAGACTGAAGATAGAGATCTTGGTGGAAAGAAAGACCTGTTTATGATTTTAGAAATCTAAATAAAACATTATCTCTACTTACAATTAAAGCATTCTAACACACGCTCTCATATATCTAAAAGGTTACATTTTTCTAAGTTCTGTGTGGCAGTTGTTCACTTGAGCGGGCTTTGCCTTTGACAATAAAGATGATTTTAGTAAACTTTGCAAATTTTTGAAGGATCCCACTCAGATGATAACATCATCTACAAGAAGGTATGGGGTGTAACAATGCTCTCTTTTCTCTCCTCGGGGGGAATAAAGCGGACATTTACATTCATTATCAGACTCCTTGACATTTTCTTCCTTTTCCAAGAAGTTTCCTCGTTTCTTTCGTCTTCTTAACCTCGTGTCCCTTGCATAATGTTTCAACCCAGTGATGAACTTCAAACAAAAAACTGAACCCATTGAGGCATGAAACCCTTGGTACGAGTTGAAACCTTCCTTAGCCACAAAATCTGCAGCAGTATTATAGTGTCAGTTTAATAACCCCTTGAATGACCCTGTGTAAACAAACCCAAAGCTCCGCACTAATCCAACCATCCCGCTATTTCCATGGCACAAGAGGAATCAGTGCGAACCCTCATCTTCTCTCCTTTTTAGCTATCATCTGCTGCTTCCCCTCCTTTTACATAAAATTTTTTTATCTCTTTAAAAAGTATTTTTTAAGAAAATATTAAATAATCTCTCACAGAAGAATTTAAAAAGTTATCGGGAATTGGAAAAGCTTCATTATGTGTTTTAGTCATTGTGAGTTGAGTTTTGGTCATCTCAAAATGGGTGTTAGTCATTTCATCTTGTGTTTTAGTCATTTTCTAATGGGTTTTAGTGGTTGCTTTTAAACATTTAGTCATTCACTTACAAGTGTTAGTTATTACCTGATAAACTATAGTGATTATCCTATTCGTTGTAGTCATTTCTAAAGCATTTTATTCATTGAGGATTGTGTTTTGGTCATTCCAGAACGAAGGTTAGTCATTTTCATTTTCACTCAGTCATTGCCTCATGGGTCTAACCTATTGCCTTCTAAAATTTAGTTATTCGCTTGAGTTTTAGTTAGTAGCTAATAATGTAGTCATTGCATTATGTGTTTTTGTCTTTCAGTCAGGAGTTTCAGTCATTTTTGCATGGGTTTTGGTTATTGTATTCTAAATTTAGTCATTTGCTTGAGTTTTAGAGGGTGTTTGGATGTCCATATAAGCTGACTTATTGAGCTTAACTTAAATAAGTGTAGTCACTTTTGTACATTAGGGTGTTTGGATGACATCTGGATTTTGAAGCTGAAGCCGAGAAAAGCTGCTTCAAATCATGAAGCCACGAAAGGTGGCTTATTTTGGCTTTTGCATATGGCTTATTACCGTTACCACGTGATCCCTCTCTCCACTCTCCACTCTTTTTCTTTTCTCTCCACTGTCCATTCTGACCAGTCCTCTTTCTCACAGACCACGCAGCTCGCAGACCCACAGTCCTCTTTCTTTTCTTTCAATTTTCTCGCAGACCACGCTTCACTCTCCATTTTCTCGCAGACCACGCAGCTCAGGTTGGTGATTTACCTTGCGGCAAGCTCGATTCGGAGCACGGCGGTGCAGCATTTGTGCACGGGTTCCACTGTTTATCACCTTGCGGAGCTTCACCAGCGGTTTTGACGGCAGAAGACAACGCATCTTCGGTTCTCTGTTTCTCTTACGGCGAGCACCATATTTTGCACGGCAGCGCACCATTTGTTCAAGGGTTCTGCGTTTCTCACTGTGCCGAGCTTCACCGGCGGTTTGTCACGGCGGGAGCAGTGATTTTGTTCTTCTTTGTGATCTCTGCCTTTGAGCATCATCTTGTTCTTCTCGCGGTGCAAGCGTCAGTCGCTGCTGTGTGTGTCATTTCTGTCGTGAGAAGGTGGGAGTCACTGCGTAAGGTGTTCAGATCCGGTTGTTGCCTTGGTGTTCTGTGTTCTCCGGCGATTTCAGGTTTGTGGTGCCTATTGTGCTCTGTGATCTGGTTATGTTTTGGTCAAATGGGGTTGGATTTTCTGCGAATTTTGAAGCTCTTCTTTGATTGCTCTTGAAATCGATTTTCAAATTCTGATGGGTTGTTGATTGAGAGTCATAAACTTGCTAGAATTTTAAGTTCCTGAACCTTGATTAACGTTTTAGAACTTGAAAGTGGTCAATGCATTGCTAAATATTGGGAGGATAATAGCTGAGAAACACTCTTCCATTGATTGTTA
>JBAGKO010000016.1:8431380-8444395 GCA_037177275.1 Acacia concinna
AATGTCATGACTCTTCAACTTTCGTAGCGGTTCTAAACAAAAACCGCTACAAAAGATATACATATTTGTAGCGGTTCAATAGAACCGCTACAAATTTATGACGGTTGAAATTTTGTAGCGGTTTGTTTTCATAAACCGCTACAAAATGACCGTCACAAATGTCGCGCCAGATTCGCGCCATGTGGCGCCAAGTTGGCGCCACTATTTGTAGCGGTTTATTCCTTAAACCGCTACAAATACCCAACATGTAACAAATTTGTAGCGGTTTTGGGTAAAACCGCTACAAATGTTGAAGTTTGTAGCAGCGTTTTTTAACCGCTACAAATGAAACGCTACAAAATAGCTTTTTTTTTTGTAGTGATTAATACATATGTATTTAATATGGGTAAAAAAAAGAAAATGTGGTTTAAAATTTGAGACATAAGAAAAAAGTTACTTATATTAAGAATCAATCATAAATGAGAAAAAAGTTGCTTATAAAAATAACATAAAAAATTGTTATTAAAAAAACTAAATGTGCAAGAGGTCTATTTTTTTCAATTATACCCTTATTTATGAAGATGATGAGTGGGAAAAGATATGAGCAATCTTGTTATACTCGTGTGTTTAAGTAAACTCATAAGAGTTTAATTTTATTAATAAATAGATATTAAAATCATATAATAAAGTAATAAAAATATAAAAATGAAAATAGTTAAATTTAAATATATTGTAAATATGAATAAATTAATTCCATCAACATTAATAATTTGTCATATCTAATAAATAAATTTTTTTAAAATTTATATGTAAAATCATTGAACATGATTAAAACAAATAAAATAACAAGAATTTATGAGTAAGTAGATAAAATTTAGTAAGATATAATCATAAAAAGAGTAAACTTGGTATGTAAACTTGTGAGTTTAACTGAAATTATGGTTATCACAAATTTAAATAAAATCTGACTTCATCTTATAAGATAGAAACATAAAATTGATAGAATTGGAGAGTCAACTCTCAAGTTGGACTATAACGGATATGAGAGATAATGAGTGTAGAAAAGAGATAAGAGAAATATGAAATTAATTAGTGATAAAAAAAGGTTGCTCTAAATTTTTATACAAACACATATTATTAATTGTATTTAGGACCAACCTATCTCTGAGAGAATGCCTACTTATACATAGAATGGGAGGGAGCAAAAACTTATACCGCCTATTTATTATCTATAAAATCGCAAATTATTTGTTCAGATTTCTGGAAAACCTGTAAAATTATAACATTTTTTAAAACATTTTTGTACTTTTTTGGAAAGCATGAATCATAAAGAATAATAGTTTAAAGAAAACAAAATGCTTGGATATATCAAATATAATGGTGAGATAAATATGAAAAATATACCCGGTAAAGAGAGACACCAAAGTTGTCAATAAAAAGCTAAAAAAGCATTATAATAGATAGCAGTTTTTGTTCGTTTCCAAGTGGCCATCATGATATAATAATAATGATATCGATCTTTCAGAAACTATTGATGGTTAAAGAAAGGAAGCATGTGAGTAGGTTAAGTGCTCTTACACATGAAAAGTTGGGACGCAACTTTGTGGAAAAGAAATAAAGCAATAATATTTTGTTTGATTTGAGGTTCTTCAAATCCCATTTGATGTTCTCTTCGTACAGGGATAGATAAGCTCAAAAGAGTTTAATTTTGAATAACTTCTTATGGCCATTACGTATATTGAACCATGAATCAATTATCATATACAAATTACATTTTTGACTGACTTTCCGTCTGTTACCCGTTCGGTACGCCAAACACTTGGCTTGACTCAACTGGACGTGGCTTGTTTCATTTTAAACAATGATATCTTGTTCGAGTCCTGAATATAACCGTAACAATTATTCTGAGGTAGTTATGTTCCCATTATTGTGAGCCTCTATTCTCACTACATGTCAAACTAGTCAATTGCTAGTAACGTTAGACATAAGTGGATTAATCTAAAATAATGCATAGACTCAAAATTATTTAAAATATCATATAATTTTAGAAAAAAATATAATAAAATATCTATCATTATATTATAAGTTAGAGCTAGCTAGTAAAAGAAAAATCCTAGTTAATTGTAAGGATATTGTTCCCTAAATAAAACTTATTTTTATACTATGGTTACGTAGGAAGTATGGATGCAAAAGACTTCAATTATTGATCAGCTATTTTAATAACAATTGTTGGACCCTAGCTAATCCATTTATCCGACCAAGTTCATTGAACAATTCAATTACAAAAAAGACTTTGATTTCCCGTTTGACAAATGACAGGTACACACATTTTTGAAATCAAGAATTAAGAATAAGTATAATTATTGTCTAGAAAAAACATCTGATATCCATTTTGTCATCTTTCCCAACATAATCTAATTAAATATATACAAGTTCAGACTTGTCAAGACTTAAACATGTTGCATGGGAATATATAAAACAAATGCAGCTAGTGATTTGTTTAAGCTAATTATGATCAAACTAACTTGATTAGTTAGGTAGATCTAACCCTTTATGATGATATATATATATATATATATATATATATGTATGTATGTAACTCGAGATTCGGAGTATCCTTTGAAGAAAATGGACACATTTTCATAGGTCAGATAATGGGTCTTCATATATTTATGGTATTGACAGCTTTACAAGTCAACTTCAGTCCCGTTTTTTTTTTTTTTCCTTTTGGTGTGTCAAAAAAGTCAATCAACTTCAGTCCTTTAATTTGACAGTTTAACACCCTAATTAAGTTAGATCAGGACAAAGCACAACAGTTTCAAACAGACATACATTTAAAATTAGTGATGACTAATAATCATAATAATATATTTCAATTAGGTCTATTACATTATCCAAATTTGTCGTCGGTCAAAGAACACTTCCAGTATCTTTCTTTCTTTTTCCCATAAAACCCAAATTATTTTCAAGAAGCTTTCAAGGGGATATTTTTCCTTGTGGAAGCTTTGAAGAGCTAAGATTAATTAATTCTTATTACTTGACAAATTACCGGCCCCTTTGATTTTGTTCACGTCCATATGACGTTTGGTCATTATATTTTTACTTAATCAATTAATCAGATTCAATAAAGTTAATGAAGCAGTGGCTTTCCACGTGCATTAATATTACAAGTTTGCGTTTTTAAGTAATTTTATTGACATAAGTACTGTTAAATTTTTGAACTAAGAGATACCAAACAAAAAAGAATATGCTCTAACTTATACCAATTCCTTAATTTTCTATCATAATATATGCTATCCATATCTTTTATTTTGTGTTCTTTAAAATCTTACAGCGTAGATGACATGTCATAATATCACTAATATGCAATTAATATATATACGCGCGTGTGTGTGTTCACCACCTTATACTACACAAGTACACATTACCAAAATAATATGTAATATAAAGAAATATGACTATTACATTAATTCGGTCCATAAGATAAGGTGTACTTATGACAAAATAAGAAATTAACTTATGACAATAAAAATTGAAGTCATCGGTAAGATACACTCTATAAGTTATTTGGGTTCCAATTCCATTACCAATGCAATGAATTTATTGAATAATATATTTATAAGCACTCTTTAAATTTTAAAAATTTTGATTTTGGTAAAGTCACCGGATTCTAACTCACCTATAAAGGAGGAAAACCTTAAGCATTGTTTGTGAGATTATAGAAACACTGATAAATTGGGTTATTGGGCTGCTAATGATGTCCATGGGTTTGTACTTGGGCCTTTGAAAAAGAACTGTACCTCCCTTTGCTCATGTGGATCTTTAATTTCTTTTCCAATAATTTGTTAGTTTAATCATTCATAATGGGCCATGAAAATGGGTTGTGTATTATCTTGTTCTGACAAGGTTTTGGGTCTCCCTTTTTATATTGAGTTAGAGTGAAAAAATACCGAGTTATAACAAAAATGCATTCAACAGCAAAAACTTTTTTTTTTGTGTGAAAGTAATTATAAATATTCAAAATCAGAGTAAAAATGACATGTCAGTTAAAAAGGGTTAATGGCAATAAAAATGGGTTGTTCTCTTATTCTTAATTATAACCAGGTTTTATGAACCAAAAAAGAACCTTCTAACCAAGCTTTTCTTTATATGTATGTATGTATGTATGTATGTTAAGAAAGACTGTATGTATGTATGTATGTATGTATGTATGTATGTATGTATGTATGTTAGTTAAGAAAGACTATACATGTTTTTTCAAATTCATAATTATTGCATAAAAAATTACGGTCATTTCTTTTTTTTTATTAAATGTTTATTTCGTTATGAAGACCAACAGTAACAAATTAAAAACATATTTATAACTTTTTTAAAGAAGTATTTCATACAATTATGGAGTTATTGTGGTTCTTTTTGTATGTTGTAATAAATTGACAGTCATAATAGATTTTCAATTTATTCTAATACATTATTTTATATAAGTGAATGTTGTATATAAAAAGAAGTATAAGAATAGGGACAAATGGGTCATACAATACTTCTTAAGAAATTAATTGATAAAGCAAATAATAGAGTTATGTTTTTAATTTTTTTTGTTTTAATAATTAAGTGATGTAGAGATAATTTGATTGAAATTTTAAATCCATAATTAAAACCTATAACTTGATAATGATATACCTAAATTAGAATTTGAATGCTTCAATCGATTTTATATTATATTTTCCCTTTTAATTACCTCTGAAACAACTTGGGAGCTGAAAAAAATGGGTCCCAAACAAAACTTTAGGCTTATTTGGATTATTAAACTCCGGATCTTACCTGTTATTTTAATAGCTTAAACAAACTGGGTTTGTAATTGGTTATCTCAAATTAATCGTAAAAACAAAAGGATAGTTTGTAAATCACATTTGAGAGAGGATTCAATAATGTGAGCCGATTCTGATCTGGTCCTATATATTTCCAGACTTAAGTAAAAATCGAAGTCACAAATAAATCATAAAACATAGATCAATAAGGGAATTGACCAATCCAAAAGAATACCATCAGAGAAAACCGAAAAAGAAAACTATAATTAAGCAACAAATATAATTGGCTAATCAGCATATCATCACCCTCCTTAATTAATCATCTTCATGCTTAATTAATTCATGTATGCCCAGTAGTTTAATTCACATTCAATTTACTTGCATTCTTGTGAAAGCACACGAGCATCGTCCGTCAATGAACTCAACTTGATCTTACAGTCCACAGTCGGATTCATCCCATAAATCTTCATCCCTCCAATCTTTCCCTTCACCTCAACTTTCATCTCCAACTCAAAAGAAATCGCCACCTGGCTCTTGCTCGTCGAGTTCATGCTCCGTCGCATGGCTGCGCTTAACGGCCGATCTTTTGATCCCGATAGATCAATCTTCACCGGAGAAGAAGCATTCGGGTCCTGATCCAATCCCGGAAACTTTCCCGTGGCCACCACGGTGCTGTTGTAATACATGGAAACATCCCCGTCCTTGGCGTAACTAAGCCCAGTTCTTCCATTAGGGTTCTTAGCCCTCATGGAAACTACATAATTAGGAACCCAATGGGTATTGTTCTTGGTTGTCGTTGGAGGCTTCTTAACCTCGAATTTGGTGACGGAAAACTCGGGATTTTTGGGCCGGAAGATGAAATACAAGAAGGTTATGGTGAGGCCGAGGACGATAAGAATGGTTAATAGATAGATCAAGAACCAGGAAAAGCGATAGCAGTTGTTGGTGTTCTTCCGCCCGTTGATGGGGTTACGGCGTTGTTGTTCGACAAACAAGGCGTTTTCCGGTGGAGGGACGCGATAGACTTGGTCCTTGGGGACTTGGACGATGTAAGTGTGGTGTTCGCGGCCGGGAGGGAGGGGTAAGGGTGTGACTGCATTGTGTTCGTCGTCTATGGCGGCGGGTGGCTGCAGCCGCCCTTCCATGGGCAAACGGAGAATCTATAGGAAGGGGTTAATGGTGGAGGGGAGGCTAAAGCAGCGGCTTCTTCTTCGTCATGAACGAGTTTTGTACATGAGAGGTTCAGAGAGGTTTGGGGAGAGAGAGACACACAGAGGGAGAGAGAAACAGAAAGAGAGAGAAAGGATGATTACAGCATGGTAAAACCTATAAATGGCCACAATATTTTTGTGTTTCTTCGGACATTTTGTTAACACCTAATTATATTCCTCTATTTTTAGTTTTATTCGCCTTTTCTTTCTAACCTCACATATTCAATCTGGCATATATATTCTGCCTTTCACAAAATCTATGTTTTAGACTGTAGTTTAACCCTGTGAAGGTACTAATTTTTGCTTCATTAGTTCAAGTCAATGGTTAATAAATATATTTGAAGTATATATTACATACTCAAGTAACCTACGAGTAACTTCCAACACACGTGCACACACTACTATTATATGATCAATTTAGTTTTTATCAGTTCCATACAAGAAATGTTGGTTAACTCTTGACGACCGGCTCTGATCGATTGGTTTAGCTTTAAAAAAGGACTGCTGCAATTTATGAGAAAAACCTCCCCCCACGTATTTGCTTCATATAGCGTAAAATCACTTAATTCAAACAAGCAAAACTAGCCAACAAACCATGGTTTAGTTTATATTTATTTAATCATCATGTGGCTCGGATCTAACTATCAAAATTTTTGTCCCGTGGATTAATAGTGGCTGCCCTTTTCTTTAGTAAACTCGTATTGTAATTAAAACCGTTGTATAATTATTCAGTTTTTTTGTCAAAAATAACTGTCATATATTATAAGACGAACGTGCAAATTTAATAAAAAGAATGTTATAAGTATCCATAAGAATTATATATTTTCAACCTAAAAAATGTGATAAATAATTTATTTGAAAATAAATATTGCAACGCTTAAAAATATGCTATATATATTTTAAATATATATGACAGTTTTTATTAACAACCGTCATGTAAGTGTCTAGAAAAATTCTCCCTCCTGATATATGAAGTTTGTCCCATATATCTGTAGTAGTGTTAGAATTTATGTTGACATTGGAGGACTGTGTCCTTAGAAAATAATACCCTATTCCCAAATTCCAAATGAATGGTTTAAAAAAAGATTCAATGACGCCATTTAAGTTTTAACTATGGAGAATAGTTGTGATAGCTCTTGTGATCCATTTTGTAGTTCAATTGTTTTAAAAGTGGATATTATGTTAACTTGATAACGGCACGACGAAGTAAATATTAACAAATCAAATGAACCGGTTGGGAGTAAAGCTCTTGTGCAGGAAGTCGTCGTTGAAAAGCATTCAAAATGAAAAGAGAACCAAAGCAAAAACAATGTCAGCAGCTATATACACATTAATTCTATCACATAAAACATACTCAAGTGGACAACAATAATATTGAGGTCAAATGCCAACATCCCCTCAATCACATATACACTTGAGTTTGTCTAATCTCTAACTATATATATATATATATATATATCAGCCGGCTCCACCATATATATACTTGCATGTGCTACAACTCTTCACCTCCTCGCTGTTTCTTGAGCTTTTCTTTAACCTCCATTAACGCCTTTCTCACTTCCTCATCTTCTGGTGTTTCTCTCACCAATGTCTCATAGTCTTGAATTGACGCTTCCCATCTTTCCAACTACCATTTCAACACACACATACATAACACAAATCAAACACTAGTAAAGATATAGATATATATATATATATATATATAAGAGACAACTTAGATCCAGTATTTGATATATTGAATATTCAATTCCCCACTAAAAAAAACTGCCATAAGGGTTTTTTTAAACACATTAGCAAAACGTCCCTCTTTCTCAAGCCTGACTATTTTCTACCGAAAAAACAATAAACCCTATTTGCCACCAAATCTTAAATAAACTACCCCTCCTATATCCAAAATCAACCCTCAAATGTTGACCTACCCCTTATGCCGATTCCTTGGTTTGAGCCTTATATGTGCTTCTAATGGCTTCTAATGCAAAAGGAGGTGTGGCTCTTCTTCCATTGTGAATTACCCTAATTGGTGGAGGAAATAAAAGTAAAATTCGGGATAGACGTTTTTTAATGTGTTAAATATCCATATTGTAATATTTTAGTGAGAACTGGATATTCATTGTATCAAGTATTGACCCTAAATTTCTTCATATGTCTGTGTGTGCATCCTAGTTAAGGTGCATCTAATACTATAAAATATTTAGTGGTGTAATTTTACCCCTAATGTATTAAAAATGAATCAGTTACCCTCAAGCTAATACAACACTAACGAGGTCATCTCCTCCAACCCCTCTTCATTCAATCTCATCTTCAACACCAGGGATTCACTTCTTACCAGAGAAAGAGTGCATTTTTTTTTTTCTGGTTAAGGACGTTTGGAATGGATCATATGAATCCATAATGTCGAAGGAGATGGGATTGAAGGAGGAGAGAGGTTGAAGGAGATGACAACTTTACTTCGAAATTGATCCATTTTTAGTATATCAAGGGCAAAATTATACCACTAAATATTTCACGGTATTGGATATACTTTAACCCTATATATATAAATGAGTTTATGAGGGAATATATATGTGTTACCTTAGCATTACAGTCAGCTCTTCTCAATCGAGCCTTACTGTATGAAGGCCTTAGATTGAGGGCGGAAGTACAATCCTCCACGGCTCTCTCAAATTGACCCAATTTGGACCGGCAAGCAGCTCGGTTGCACAACAAAACCGAGTTACTAGGATCATGCTCAAGTCCCTCTCCATAAGCTGTTAATGCCTCTGAGAATCTATTTGCTCTGAAAAGCTCATTTCCTTGTGATCTTGCAGCTGCTACTGCTTGAGCTCTCCTCATAACCATGCTTGCTTCCTTGTTATTTAAATCCAACTTCACTGCTCGTTGAGCCTCCTCCAAAGCATCATCAAATCTGTTCATATCAATGCTAACCCTTTATCAGCCGCCAAAACAAAGCTATTTATGTTTCTCTCAAATATCTTAGGGCTTGTTTGAATTGAAGAGTCGACACTTGTAAAATCGACTTTTTACATAAGTAAAGAAAGCAGTAAAAAGTAATCTACATCACCATAAACAAACAAACAAACAAAAGTCATCTAGATGAACTTTCCATAAGGAAGCGCTAAAGCATGCTTGGCTAGCATGTCAACACCATGAAAAGTTAATTAAACTTTAACATTGCTTTGACTCAAAAGTCATTTTGCCCAAAAGCTAACCCAAACATCATTTTGGGGCTTCAATGAGCTCTTTGCTTCTCAACATGATTCCAAACATAGCCTTATAGTTTCCTATGTTTTATATGAACCAGATTTTTCTTTTCAAGGATACAAATACAGTACCTTCCAGCAGCCATATAAACCTGAGCCCGTGTGACCAACAAATTAGCGAAAGCAATGGATCCAAAGAACTTGTTCATCTCTTCGTCTGTAAAATCAAGACCACTTGACATCACTTCAACGGCATCATGATGCTTTCGAAGCTTCAAAAGGGCTTCAGCTTGCAATGCAAATATCTTCCATTAAAGCCAACAAAAGCAACCTCACGTTAGCTATATGATTGACACATATTAACACAACGTGAGATAGAGTCTTAGTACGTCTGAGGTGAAATTTCAATGTTCACAACTAACCTGCGGAGCAGAATCTGCACCACATAAAATAGCACAATGGGCCTCCTTTCTTACTGTGTTCCAATCCCTTAGCCTACGAGCCTCAGTGCACTTATTAAGATGAACTTGAAGATTCCTAACCTTAGCAATCTCATCAGGATCTGCATCTGGCCCCGCACGGTTAAAATGATACTGAGCCTTGTCTGTTTCCCCTAACCTAACATACAAACTTGCCAATCGTTGATGAGCTCTATGGTAATGAGGATCAATTCGAATGGCTTCTCTACACTCAAACACAGCTTCGATAAGCCGACCAAGAGCTGTTAAAGCCGCACTTCTATTGCTTCTATATGAAGCCTTGTTAGCATCAATGGCTATGGCTGCATCATATAGAGCCAATGCCTCTGCAAATCTACCATTCTTGTAATCCTCATTTCCCATTATCTTTAACTGCTCTGGATCCATTCTTGTTGATATGGCTCTGCACAAAGAAGAAACACCTTCTTCTTTCTTGTTCTCTTTGTTGTTGGTTCTTTCTGTTGCAAGCTTTGTTGTTCCCTTAAAGGTTTCCTCTTTGGGGTTAGGAAGATGATCCATTACACTGTAAGAGTTTGTATTATTCCCTCCACCTTGCCGCAAGTTTCCTAAATCACCAAAGAGCATGACATTGCTGGAGGAAGCACGAACAAGGGTACAGCTTCCCATGGATTTCTGGTGATCTGTGATATAACTGTCGAGCTCTCCAGAGATTCCGAGAGCTTCTTTGGGAACCTTTCGACCTTGATTATTATATCCTTGATGATGTTGATGACCTTGTTGTGTCCCTTTTGATGTTTCGTTGTTGAGTTGTTGTTTCCTTTGCTGGTTATTTTGAATTATGACATTATTACGTGTCTGAGGATTGGTGGTGAGTAAATCGGCGTGGTCGTCAGAGGGAGCTCGCCGCCGCTTTGGATTCAACAAGTCAGAGGATGGTTTGACATTTTGAGTAAAAATAATATTATTAACATTTCTAGAGGTAGGAGAAGGAGGAGAAGAGTGTGATTTTCTTGGGCGTCGTCCAAACACGGCATTGATTAAACCACAACCTGATCTCCGGTCCGGCGAAGTGTCTGCCATTGATGATGGTTACAAAGATGACGATGAAGAAGCTATAATTAAGATCATAATCTAAATGACATACAAAGATCATGAAAAAGAGAAGATTAAAAGGGGCTACCCCCAGGAGAAAACATATTAGAAGTCTCCTGGAGTGCCTTTCAGAGAACAAAATCTGTGTTTTCTTTGTGTCTATGAGAATGAAGAAAAACTCTAAACTCAATGGGCGTGTTTTGGGAGAGGCGTTTGCTGGAAAAATCTTTAGAAGGTGAGCTATCCTATTTCATTCGAATCTTTTTTTAAAAAAAAAAAAAAAGAGAGAAATTTAATTGTTTTGATAGGTTGTGGAAACCGAGAGAACCGGTCTTGGCTTGGATAAGGATCTCTAGAATTTTAGGAAACATGCCATCTTTAATCATCGCACGTTTAAACGCCAGCTGTCATCCAGCAATTTTTTTTATTTTTTTGTTTCAACTAATTAATAGAATCAGATTCTATAATCGGAGCGAGAAGGCAAAGAGACGAGGCATAATTGTAGTTAAGTTAACATTACCGATGCTTGACAAATGAACATTAATGTATTACCCAATTCACTTTATCAATCAAATTTATAATATTTTTTAATTATTCATATGATTACATACATTAAAAAAATCATCGTTTATAAAAAATAAAAAAAAGCATCAAAGTAGTTCCTACGCAAATGGTAATTAAAGAATGTATTTAAATAAAATTAACACACTGTTATAAAATTAGGAAGTACAAGAGATGAAATGAAAGAAAAAAAGAGAAACTAGAGAAAAAGATGGAGCAATATTTTATTCATTTTGAATACTTGCAAAGTGTAGCATATAGTCCTCTATTTATAAGTCAACTTTAACTAAGAGTTATTTAAACTAAATAGTAAATTCAATCCTCTTGAGTGCAAAAATTGTAACTTATGAGCTACAGGCATGAAGACCATTCATTAGAGAAGTGGTGGGTGCAAAATTTGCAATCTTTGACTCTGCAAGTGTACAGGTCGTATCAAGTAATAAAGTAGTAAGCAAGATATCGTTCCCAACGAGGACTTGGTACTTAAACCCGGTTAAGCATTGATTTTACACTTTCAATTAATTTGAGCAAATCAAAGTTTAATTCAAATGAGTGAAAATAAAATTTAAAATAAAATTAAAATAAACTAATTACCACAAATATTAAATAGGTAACCCAGAGTCACTAATCACTTATTAGTTTCATAAATTTTGTTTCCACTAATTTAATTAGTCTTGATGTTAATTTTGTTAATATCGAGTATAAATAACTATAAATGCCTTTCGGTCCACTTACAACCCTCTCTTAAGCATAAAATGTTATGTCTAACAAAATTACTCAAGAGGCAAAATAATTCAAACACACTCTTCAACAATTATATGGAGCTATTAGGTATATATCTATCCTAATCGCAAATTAGATCGTAATCTAATCTCATATTACTTAATTTCATAGCCTAATTAAAATTTCATTCGTCAAGGCAAATTCTAATACCCAAATTCATATGATCAAGCATTAAGTAGATAAAAAAATAGACAAGATTAAGTAACTAAAATTAACATTAAAACATAACTAATTAGTAAAATAAAGTTTAATCAACTAAATAAGTTCATACTTTCTCTAGGTTGTAAAATAAAATTAGCTACATATCAGGAGATTAAAATTCATCACAGCAGCAAAAATTCCAAATCTGAACAGCTTAATGGAAAGAAGAAATAAGGGGAAGTAGTGCATTTAAATGGCTTCAAGCTTCCGCTTCAATCAACCTCCTTCTTTGTTCTCAGCAAAGAAGAAGAACTAGCAATTCGTCTAACTCCTGCTCTACTCTGTCGAACAGCATCTGTTCTTTCGCTCTCATCTCTCGCGCCGGACCTAAGGAAGAAAAAGATAAACAATAGCCAAGGTGCCTCCCCAGGTCCAGCCTCTCTGATTCCGCTGGTTCTAGTTTAGAAGAGTGATGAAGATGGTGAACAGTGCCAAAGAGTGCTCTGCTGCTTCCTCTTGCCAAAACGCTGCGTATTTGACTCTCAAAGTAAAGGCAATGCAATCTACTATTTAATAATATAATAATAATAGTATAATAAAATTGGTTTTATTTATTTATTTTTCTTTTTTTTTCTTTTTAGAAAACTTCTATTTAATATTTTTTTGTTATGATTTATTTCCTTATCTTAAAAACTAATATTTTATTTCGAAATCCCATAAAAAATACACCAATTTGATATCTTATAAAATCTCATCAAAATCTTTTAAAATTAATTATATAACTCTCCAAATGTCTTCAAAAT
>JBAGKO010000016.1:8444495-8459394 GCA_037177275.1 Acacia concinna
GTCTTCAGCTTATATGCAGCACTTATGTGGACAATCAGTGATTTCCTGGCGTCGTAACATTATCCGGTTGGAATATCCATACTAAATTAGTATGTCCTACATGCAATAATGACTCTTATCCACTTCGACTTCCGCATAGTTGAAAGTGGTGCTTTATGGGGCATCAACGTTTCTTAGACACAATGCATAGATTTAGATTGCAAAGAATTCGTTTCAATGGAAAACAAGAAAGAAGATCAATGCATGTTGCATTATCAGGAAATGAGATATTACAACAGTTACAGGATTTCCATTTGTCAAAAAAGATTATGCAGACAAAGGTCCTCCTGCTCAATGGCATAAGAAAAGCATCTTCTTCGTCCTTTCTTATTAGAAATCAAATTTGTTGCGGCACAGCCTTGACATTGTGAATTTTGAGAAAAATGTGTGTGATAATGTAGTCTACACTTTTTTTTGAATGATTTGGGAAAGTAAAAGGATCATTTGCAAGCTCGAAAAGATCTACAAGCTATGGGAATTCGAGATGATCAATGGCCATATGAGTAGGCAAGTTTAAGCTGGCAAAATTCACGTTAACAAGGTTGAAAGAGCACATCTTCCTATCAATACTAAAGAAAATAAAAGTACCGAATGGCTATTCAAGCAATATCTCTCGTTGTGTTGACTTGCAGGCTCACAAGCTCACAGGGTTAAAGAGTCATGACTTATATGTTTTGATGCAACAGATACTGACTTTGGCAACTAAGAGTACTCTACCTTAAGATATGTCTATGGTGTTGGTGGAGCTTTGTGCATTCTTTAGGAAGTTGTGTGCAAAGGTCTTAAGCAATAATGAGCTTGATAAGTTGCAAGAGAAAATTATGCTAACCCTTTGCCATATGGAAATGATATTTCCACCATCATTTTTCACAGTAATGGTTCATCTCACAATACATTTAGTTGCAAAAGCAAAGCTAGGAGGCCCAGTTCATTATTGGTGATGTATCCTATTGAGAGGTACATTAATCATTTCCTTTAAATATACTCATTTATTTATATTTAATGTTTTAATATATTACCATAACATTAAAATTACAGGTTCTTAGGCAAATTGAAACAATATGTCAGAAATAAGGCTTAGCCTGAGGGTTCAATAGTAGAAGGGTATTTAGAAGATGAGATCCAACATTTATGTTCAAGATATTTTAATGACATGGAGACATCTTACAATTGTCCAGCTCGTGTTGATGATGTCCCTCTGGCCCATCTACAGAAGGAGTGTTGTTCCCTCCCATTAGAAAATCAATCAAAGGATTTGAGTACATCAAGCTCACCCCTAAGGAGAAATTGCAACCACATAGGCATGTATTAACAAATTGTTCTCAAATCGACTCCTTCATTCAGTAAGAACACTGTTAACCTTTTAATTCAACCAACTTATTGCAATAACATTCCTATTTAATTAATTACATTTGAATATTACTATAGGGAATTAAGAAGTAATGTTAGGCGACAAATATGAAGTCGCACACAATCATCTTTTGAGGTTGCTAGGTGAGTTCATAGGGAATTCCCAAATTGGTTGGCACGTTGAGTAGGTATTGATCGCGAATCTCACTCGCATGAATTTCAAGTCCTTGCTATGGGCCCTGTTGATTATGCAACACGGTTTACAGTATACAATGTTAATGGATTTAAGCTTTGCATCGTTGCTCGTGATCAAGGCTTGCTTACTCAAAACTCTAGAGTTTTTGGCACTTTTAGTACATGAAGTTATGCAAGCAATAGTGATGAAGACATGAGGTTTGGTGGTGTCCCATGCTATGGCAAGCTTTTGACATAATTGAATTAAATTACCATAGGTTATTCATAGTAACTCTTTTCAAATGTGCCTGGGCAAATACCACAACCTCACAAGGGCTCAATATTGATGATTTAGGCATCACATCAGTGAATTTCTTGCGGCTCATTCACAACGACGAAAAAGAAGATGATGAACCCTAAATACTTGCGTCAGAGGCACAACAAGTATACCATTGGCATATGGTAGTCCACCTAAAGCCTCAAGATCTATTTGATATGGGTGATGGCAATGATATCAAGTATGACAGTGAGTCATTCCAGCCGAATCATTTTGACAACTTCTTCCCAAATGGAGATGATAATTTACCCCTCATTAGGTATGCTACCCATACATTCCATTTTTTTATATAATTTAACTATATTAAAAAAAATAGATATTAACGATTTCTTCTATCTTATTCATGAATGATGACAATGAATGAGACACAGCAACAAGTTTTCATTTATTTTAATTACATAAAAATGTAATTTTAATTATATTTTTAAAAAATTATTATGTGTCATTAGTAGTGGTTTTTTAAATAACCGCTGCTAATTATGTCAGAACTAGCAGCAGTTTTTAAAATGCTACTATGACCGCTACTAATTAGTAGCGGTTATGTTAGAACCTCTACTAAGGTTAACGCCTATATAGACACCTAACTTAGTGCCCATTTGTGTTTTTAGTTGCAACTCATTTCCCTCCTTTCTTCTTATTCTCTACATGGTATTAAAGTACTCTCATTTTTTATAAAGGTCAGTGGCTTAACATTATTATTTATTTCTTTTTTCTTATTTTTTTTATTTATTGTATACTAAACAATTTTTTTTACTATTTCAAGTTTATAATGTTCACCATTTGCTCTTTCCTATCCATCTACCCTTTCTTCTTATATATCTATCTATTTCAGTTTTAACATTTTAAATAAACAACCGCATATAAACATATTTTTCAAACTATTTATTTTTATTATCTACATATTATTGAATATATTATAAAAAATTTAGGTGAATGTAAAAAACACATATTTCGCTCACTAGACATTAATCATAATATTAACAAGAACTATTATACTTTAAAGTAAATAATTATTATATTTTAAAATAATTTAAAACTTTCTGGAATTCTTTTTTTTAAAAATTTTTGGAAGCTACAAAGTTCAACATAAAATGTAGGGTTCCGAAGAGAAATTTGTCCTGCCATTTTTTTGAAATTTTTTTCCTTTACATTAGTAGCAGTTAGAAAACTATGACTAATTTCCCACCAAATTTTCATAAATCAATTTAGTAGTTGTTATGTAACCGCTACTAATGTGTTTGAAAAAAGCGCAACTAATTTCCCACCAAATTTTCATGAATCAATTTAGTAGGGGGTTATATAATTGCTACTAATGCGTTTGAAAAAACACAACTAATTTCCTGCCAAAATTTCATGCATTTTTTCCTTACATTAGTAGCGGTTATATAACCACTACTATTTGAAGACGGTAGGAGTGATTATTGATAAACCTCTACTAACATCATGCAGATTGTTTTCCCATTTACTTATTATGCATCGGTAGCGGTTGTTAACCACTGCTATTGTCGCCTCAAATATCATTGATTAGTAGCATTTTTTGCTAACCGCTACAACTGTAGTAGCGCTTTAACCAAATGAATAGCAGTTTTTTAAAACAGCTACAAAAACCTTAGCAATGATAAAGTTTGAAGTAGTTTTAATAACCGCTACTAAATGACATTTTGCCCTTTTTTTTGTAGTGTCTCCATGGCCATTACAATTCTCTGTCTTCCAAAATTTGTCATATAATGAACCAAGTTTGTCTCCTCTTCGTATGTATACACGCATATAGTAGGATTCTAAATATTTGATACAGGTGTTTAGATTAGCAATAGAGAAGTGACTTTTTTCAATGTGAACTTTGAAAACTTATATAAGAAAAATTTCAAATTGTAAATGTGATTTATTTTTGGATTGACTGTAGTATAAGTGATTTTTTCTTTCAAAAGCCAAAACAAATCACAATTTTTGGGTTATCATCAAAAACCACTTTTGACTAAAAGAAACTTAAAGCCACTATAGACAAAAAAAAAGCCTTCACAAACATCTCTTGAAGCCTTCACAGACAACTTGAGTATTTTAATTAACAATACAATATCTATATTAATAACTTTTGCCAGTGCTGGAGCTTCAGTGACATAGTACTGGCAAGTTCACCTGCACTGTGGTGATGGTCATCGCTTCCGGCCATCGGCATTAGAGCTTCAGAAGCCGTTAGGATTTAGGGATTTTTGTTAGTAAAATAAAATCTAAAGGCATTTAGGTATTTTCTCAAAATTTTCAAGATTTCAAAAATTATAGATTCCTACTAAAGGACTGAACTGAAATTTTAACATTTGAGTACACTGAATTATCTTTTTTAGATTTTAGTATTTTTCTAAAATTTTCCCTAGATTATATGTCAGACAAATTTTTCTATTAAATACAAGTTTTTTCCCAAAATATAGGTTTAATAAGTACTTTTTATTAGCCCAGCATTATTAACATTTAATTATTGTGGCAAATATTTCATAATTATTAACAAATTCCTGTTCATTATAGAACACTATATTTAATCGTTATTGTTAGGGGTGTTCGATGGGACAGGACATGCTTATTCTGTGTCCCATCTCTCAAAAAGATTGGTACAGCAAGATTGTCCTGTGTCTCGTCTCGTTTCCACCAAAATCAAGATGACATAGCGATCGGGACGAGACAACATCAAAATCAATATAGGAGCGGTACGGTAACAAAATGTCTCGTTTATGTTATTTTTAGGACTTTTTTCTTGCTAAAAATATTATGTGAAGATATTCTTTTATGTAACTAATATTTATCTAAGAAATATATTGGTTATATTTAACAAATTTTTTACGTTAAAAATAAACTTGGTATATAATAATACATATCTAAAAAAAATTATATGATAACATTATTCCATATAAATAACATCTATATACAAATATGTTAGTTATATATTTAATAAAAATATTAGTATATTATATATATTAATTAAAATAATAAAAAAAATGATTTTGAGACGGGACAAAGCCTCTCCTGCATCTTGTCCCATTCTGGTAATAATTTTGTCATATCCCACTTTTGTCTCATCTAAAATTATTCAGAACAGGATTAACCCATCCAAAATTACCGGATCAAGAAGGGATGACCTGGACGTGATAAACTTAAACACCTATAGTCATTGTCATACAACCATTAATATAGCGCCAATAATTAAAAGTTGTATTTAAATCACAGTAAGATATAGTGACTAATATTTAACGGTTAAAAACCATTATATATAAATATTCATCACTATGATATTTAAGAGTCAAACACTGTTATATGTAAAGAAAAATAACCGTTAAATATACACAAATATGTAGTAATGTTTATTCAAATCATATCCTACAAAATTTTTTAAAATAAATTAATCCAATCTTAACATTCAAACCCAACTTAAGGACATTTAACATAGCAAGCCACTATCATCTATCTATGTGCCACAATAGAACAAAACGGATTCCTGTATCTGCTAGTTGATCCTAACTAACAACTTTTAGTATTTAAATTTAAATAACTCCATAAACTTGTAAATAAATATCCATTTGCCATCAAAGTCAAGGTACCCAAAAAAATCCAAATATTGGTTTTGCATACCCTTTACCTTTTTTAACACACACACATATAGTCTTTTTATGAATAAAGAATTAAAAAAAGGATTTTTTTTGGCCTTTAGAAAAAGTTTAAAATTATAAACATTAAAAGATACCTATGATGACATGAAGTTCAAAGGAGGGCAAAGTGGATGAAGGAAAATGAGTGTCAAATTAGTAAGTATTTAATTTAAGGGTTTAAGTGCACCCAACACCTTAAAGTATTTTTTTTCAGGGGCACCAACATCCTAAAGTATTTTGTGGTATATCCAACACCCTAAAGTAATTTTTTAAATGCATTAGCACCCTAAAGTATTTTTTATAATATGGTTCTAGATGCCACTAAAAATATTTTAGGGTGTTGGAGGCACTTAACAAAAATACTTGACGGTGTTGGAGGCAAAAAAAAAAACATTAAGGTGTTAAATGCATATAAAAACATATTTCAGGATGCTGGATGCATTACAAAATATTTGAGCATAATGGATGCCTCTGACAAAATACTTCTTTAGGGTACTTGATGCACCTTAGCCTTTAATTTAATATACTAATTTACAAATAAAAAAAGTAAAAGGAAAATAGAATTAAATTTCAGTTGACAAACTTAAACCACAGTGTGACCTTAGAACTAAACGTATCACAATATATATATAAACTTTATTTAGGTTAATTTTTATGCTTCATTATTCTCCTCCGTCTACTTAGGTTTCACGGTTCCAGTTGTTGAACAATCCAAGTCGTTACAGAGATATGTGTCCCAGAGACACAGACACAAGAAATCCATATTCCATATAGACGAAAATCAACTGTCTTGCATGGTACGTTATAGGATTTTGACCGGGTCAAATTAACTTAATCTTTCCTAATACATTATGATTTTTTTAAAAAAATCTTACTTAATAATACCATAGACTGTCGTTTTTTTTATTTTAAAAAAAAGTGCTAACGTATTTTGTGTATATACTTCTTGTTGTCTCCTGAAGCAGCTTTATTTTGTTTGTTACCTTTCTCCCTCGTGTAGTTCGACCAACCATCACTCTGATTAGGTTGCTCCCCCAACCTCACTATAGTTCCGAAAAATCTACGACTTTTTCCCTGAAAGAAATATTAAATTATTAAACAAATAATAAATAAATAAATTCCATATTCTTCTTCCTTAACCGCATTATATCTTTTTCCTCCATTTCACACTGCAAACCAAAACCACAACTCTCACATTCTTTGACCACTAAGAGTTTAGATTAGCTTAGCTTACTCGCTCTCTCTCTCTCTCTCTCTCATGGCTACCCCACTCTGATCTTTCCTTTCTGGATCATACCATAAGCAGAAGCACTCTCTCACTTTTTAAAACAAGAAAAAAGCTTGAGAATCATCTCTTTCGTCCTCCTTCGTCCCTCTCCTTTTCAAATGAAAAACCCTAATTTACAGACCTTCTCTCTCTCTCTCCCTCCCTCCAACTGATGCAAGTATTGAATTGTTGATCCTTCATGTTGTTCGATCTTCTCTTCTGCTCAGATCGGAGGATTTACAGACGTGGGTTTGTACTTTCTGAGAGGCTATTATGTGTATCTTTTTCTGTTCTTCGGCCCATACCTCATTCTGTGTCTTCCTCTTAAATGGTTATGTCTAACAAAGCAAGTCTCTCTGCGCTATTCCCATCTCTCTCTCCTTTACGTCTTTCCATTTTCGGCTTCTCTCTCTCTATTTATTTTCTCTCTCATGGATTCCGGTAACAGTACCGGCAGTTTGCAATCCTCCAGCGGCGGTGACGACGAGTACGACTCACGCGCCGACTCTATCTCCGCCTTCTTCAACCACCATCCAAACCCATCCATCCACCACCATGTAGCTTCTACGACACACTCAAACCCGCCACCGCCTTTCGGCTTCGATCCTTCGTCTAATTACTTGGATCAAATTCAAACATCCAACTTCGATATGGTTTGGTCCAGACCCGCTAGATCCGACCCAAATCGATCCGATCTCGGCGGCTTCAATCCTTCTTCTCCCTCCAACCAAGCTTTTTTCTCGGGTCAATTAGGTGGTCAAACCACCCATCATCATCACCAGCACCCTCTCGTTCCAGAAAGTTCCTCGCGAGGATTTGTTTCTGCGTCCGGACACGGCGGCGGGAATATTGATCCGTCCTCAGGCGGCAGTGGCGGCAACAACAACAACGTTGGTCGGAACCCAAAGAAGAGGTCGAGAGCGTCCCGGCGTGCTCCCACGACGGTGCTGACGACGGACACCACCAATTTCAGAGCCATGGTTCAGGAATTCACTGGTATACCGGCACCGCCTTTCGTTTCCGCGCCTTTCCAAAGAAGTCGGCTGGATCTTCTCGGTTCTCACGCCGCCGTAAGATCTCCTCCTCCACCTACTTATAATCTCCTTCGACCTTTTGCCCAGAAGCCTCACTCTTATCATCAGCAGCCATTCCTGTCGTCGTCACTTCCGCCGGCATTTCCATCAACGGCGGTGGACCCATTATTAGCTTCTCCTTCTTCAACTAATAATTCAAACTCCATTCTCTACCCATCACTTTCTTCTGATTTATGCCTTCTCAAACAGCAGCCTAGTCTCAACGTCAACCTACACAACCCAGTACTCAACTTCCCATCATCAATCCAGCTCGGAAGTACCAGCTCCCATATTCTCGCCTCTAAAACCCAAGCTCCTCTGGGAATTCCTCCGGCCAGTGGTGATAACAATTCGCATCTCAAAATAGGCGTGTTGGAAGGATTCGGATTGAACCATGTGGAAGTTAATGACACTGACAATACCAGTGGCCTCCATCACCACCATCATCATCAGAATATGGTTTCTTCATCATCAGAAGTTATGAGGTCTAGGAGTGGCAACGTGGGAGATTTATTGGCTGCTTCATCATCAAATTTTCATGGAGAGAAGGCAACAACCACAACGACGGAGAGTGCGGCAGCTGCTGCAAGAAGTGAAGGTATGGTGGAATCGTGGATTAATTGTTCTACTGATTAAGGGGAAAAAAAAACGGAGAGACATTAGTATTAGTATTATTATTTCAAAAAACACAGTCACAGAGAGTCTAAAAGGAAGAACGGATGGTAGTGCAACGCCAATGCATGAAGACCTATGAATCTTGGTACTTTCTCTTTTTAACCATGACCATCAATTTAATCAAACAATTTAATGTCTTTCTCGTTATTATTATAATTTTTTTCCTCCAAACTTTAATTTGTAATCCTTTTGGGTCCCTTCAAATTATGTGTAAATAATATCAGCACCTAGCTAATTATTCTCTTCATCTTTAAATCAACACCCCTTAATTTTAAATTTTGCCCTTTTTTTTTTTATCATCATCGTATCCTTATGATCATGGTGGTTTAATTGATTCTGAATACACACACATATATATGCTTTTTTCTCTTACTGTGTATCTCTGCTAGCTAAACATTAACTGGCATCTCTGTTGTTTTTATATGATAGCAGAATGGGTTATTGGCCTTAAGTAAAATAACACTTAAATACCAATGTGAAATTACAAAATTCAAATTGGTCTGTTAACATTTTTGAAAGACACTAAAATACTATGTACTAAATTGAGTTTTTCAAATTTTCTGATGTGAATAGTAGCAAGATTTCGTAAGATGAGAAATGAGATTTTATAATAAAAGTAATGGATTTCGCTAGTTTTTTTTAGTATTTGTTTGTTCTTTCTCCCTTTGACAGTACTGTTCATTTGACACTGACACTAACACTAACTGACGCATAACGATAGATGACATAATGATAGATGAGAGAGAAATTTGCCCGTAATAGGGGAGAAAAGGGATTTTCACAAGTTGAGTAATGAGATTTACAATAATAGTAATGGAATTCGCTAGTTTATAGATCATTTTTTATATTAGCAAATTTGAAAAACAGAGGAGATAAGGGATTTTTCGCAAGTTGACTAATGTGTTTTGCAACAATAGTAATGGAATTCACTAGTTTGTGGATCGCTTTTTTATATTACCAAATTTAAAAAATTAAATTTAATCATAATACTTTAGTGTCTTTTTAAAATATTAATAGACATTTTTTAAGTTTTAAAAATTTAAATGGTATTTAAGTGTTAGTTTTTCTTAACTTTAATTTTGTACGTATGGTAAGCATAAGAAAAATGTACAATGTGAAGCATTAATTAATTTGACTAGACAAAACCCCACACACACACACATATATATATATATATATATATATATATTTTTCATATATCTTTACTCTTTCATGGTACACCTTTTAATTGCTCTGATTTTATGGACGGTCTGGCGTTTTGTCTGATTCCTTCTAGACTTTTATCGTCAAGTGTCTGCCTTCTCCTCCCAACTTTTCTTCTGTTATTTACTTATTTTGGTTTTTTTGTTAAACAGTTAAATTTGTGGGTTGTGTGAGTAATAAGTGGCGAGATTAGGGGAATCCTTATAGCCGCCATAATCTTGTTTTATTGGAATCAAAGATTTCTTGTTGGATTGTGGTTTTTTCCTTCTCTCCTCACTCTTATTAATCTTTATATCTCCTTTTGCGGTAATTTACTTTTCCAAATGGAGAATTATTTTACACAGTCCCTCGTATGTTAGTAAGGGAGAATTACTGTGAGGTATAAATGATTAGCTTTTAGAAAATGAAAAGAAAATTATTTCAACTCGTGGAAAAAGTACTTATGAAACAATGGTTTTGTAGTTTTTCAAACATGCCATATAAAAGTCTCAATGACAAATTAAGAGTATTAATTTGTTATCATTTCTTACACTAAAACTTATCATCGCAGCTTTTCAATTGTTATCATTAAATCCTTTCGTTGAGACCTTATAGCAATTCTCTCTTTAATCATTAAAAAAACACACATCTAATGAACAATATGCAATGACAAGATCTGATGCATGAAATGATAATAAGTGAGCGGCATATAACTTGTCATTTCCTATGTTAAATCTTGTCATTGCATGTTAATTTGTTTTGGGATTTCTTTAGTGATTAAATTGTTTATGTGGTGTTGCACAATAATTCTCTTTTTTCTAGATTATATATTCATAACAAGTTATAGCCCATAATATTTCATGTGTGTGTGTATTTGTCAACACAAATAAAAAAAAGTGGGCGAAATGTGAACCACAAGATCATGTTGATCAATGCATGGGTCCATACATCACGCCTTCAAGTATATGTGATGGTCCATTTGAATATGACTCTTAGTCAAGTAAGCAAAAGAATACAAAATTACTTGTCTACTAGCTCTTAATAAGAAAATTCAACCGGTAAAAAAAAAAAAAAAGAATAAGAAAATTCAAACCTATCAATATATTTTGGATTTCGTCTTCAAGTGGATTATTAACGGTTCTTGGTCTTCGATGTCCCTTAAAAAAGCTCGCCTATATAGTTATATAAGAAACTAATGAATCTTAATTCCAAAACAAAGAAACATTTAAAGAAAAGGGAAAAAAAAAATAAAGTCTTGGCGTGCATGTAGGTGTTAGGCTTGTGCGTGGCGAAAGACAGACAAAAATAAATAAATAAATAAATAAAGAGAAGAAACAAAAAGATTTTGGCCTCATTTAATTTATTATGATGGAAGAGCCTTTAAAGAAATTGAAACTAGAATCCAAATTAATTGGACTTTGAAACTATGTTTGATGATATGTACATGAAATCTTTGAATACTATTCATTGGAAAAAATAAACAACAAGAAATCTTTGAATACTTGTACTTGGCCAAACATGCTCGTACAAAGAGTCCTTTTCTAATTCGATTTTTATTAAGGAAAATTATGATTTGATCTTAGAGAAGGAAATTTATAATCATATGATTCTGTAAAATCATGTAATTATAATAAAGACACAACTGACAACTTCATATGCTTTTAAAGGTTATCATTAACAACTTCATAAACTTCATTAACAATTCTATAGAATTTTATTGCAATTACGTAATTTCACATAATCGTTTAATCATAAATTCTCTTTTTTTAAGACCAACTTGCAATTTCTCCTTATTGTCATTGGAACCAGTTTTGGTGGTTATCTTAACAATAAGTATCCAGAGCAAATTACCACTGCAAACAGTTCGAATCTATTTTGGATGGATCATTATTTTGTTTACTTTTGTTTTCTTTTAAAAAATATTTTTAATGCGTACAAAATTTAAAATACAGATAATACTTTAACTATCAATTTTTCAAAAATGCCTTTTGTCACTACTTCCTCTCCTCTTAAATATAAAACCTAATTACCTTTTATTAGAGAGATTAAGGATATTAATTAAATTAGTTAAAAGAAGTTATATTAAAGAAAAATTATAAATTCAGGAATCAAAATGTGATGTCTAATTATATTATAGGAATATTGACAGTGGTAGTTTGAAAAAAAAATTATTAAATATAGGAGATAAAGTAAATAATGGTCTTATATTTAGGATCAAATGAAATTTTTAATGAAATTTTATAATTAAGACGGGATTGAGTATTAAAATTATATTTGATATGTGTAGATCTCACAGTAGACAGCGGTAATTAGCTCTTGGTGATAGTCATTGCGACGACCACAGAAAATGGTTATAACATACCAAACGCAACCTTAGAGTAGCATATAAAATTATGGGCAAGTCCAAAACAATAAACCAAATTAAAGGGTAACATTGTAGATTGACAGCGACGTTTTCCAAACTTCATTCCCTTAAGCCACATGGTATGTTAATTGTGTAAATAATAATATAATTATTGCCTCAATTGAAAGATATACAAGATATGCATATATATAATTTGTGAATCCCTAGCTATGATCTGGACATGAGTCAGAAATAAAAACCAGAACCACATAATATTTCTTCTGATCTGAAAGCTGGATGTGATCTACATATAGACTCATATAAGCTCGTCCACACTACGTGGCTCAACTAATACTAATCGACCTTTACAAATTGATGCATTATTAGGGAGATTAATACATGACAATATCTACTAGTGTATATGGTTTCTCATCTCATAATTGTATCAAATTTTTTTCCTTATAATTCTCTTCACATGCTGGCTTTCAAAATATATATATTGCATATCATTGCATTACCAGATAAGTAAGAACTGTTTCTGTGATCTGTCTTCATGAGTTTTAATTATCTTTTTGTCGTACATCATTGATTCAGACCAGAAATTTAAAAGCCAGTTTTATAGTTTCATGCCTGAGACTAATAATAATGTATATGCTCCACACAGCAGCGAAGGAATAGAAGATCTAAGATCTGCCTTATTCTGGAACTATTATTATTATTATTATTGAGAAGCTTGTATTTGCATGAAACTGGGATGTGTGTGTGTGTGTGATGAATCCAAAAGGTTGAGATCTTTCTCATTTTCATTTTTCATTGATTGATTGATCATGATATCTCACCATTGGTTTAAATAAATTTAGAATGATGAAAGTGCCATGTGATGATACATATATATGGCTTTAAAAGTAATTCTCAGTGAGTGGATAAGCTGAGAGAGGGAGGTAATTGTAAATTAAAAAATTAGGGTTACTTTCACAAAAAGCAAAGAAAATTAGAAAACTAGCTTTTGATCTTTTCACATTAACTTTTTTGTTTGAACCAGTTAAAACCGAGATATTAAAAAAAATATAAGAAAACTCAAATGATTAGGCATGGGATTTTGGAAGATTTCCGAGGGGCCAAGGCTAGTCACAGATAGCATATATGCTTCAGCTTTCAAATCTCATTGAAGCATCACACACACACACACACACAAATATAATAAGCCAAACCCTTCACTCTCTAGTAATGATGGCTCTTTTCTGTATCCCACTCTACATGCAATGTATGGACACTCCATTAATGGCTCAAACAGTTATATCAAAGAAAAATAAAGGTTAAAAATGTAACCAGCACGTGAAGCACTCCTCTAATTTTAATTATAAGGTAATTTTTTAAATAATAAAGAGACTTTTTAATTAAAATAGGAGAAAGTAGTATTTTGTAAATGCATCCAACTTACTAAGGCATATTCCTGTGAACGATATATATATTATCCACAGTGCCCTACAAATTTTGGGGCTGATGAAAGACTCAAAAAGGGATGCGATAGAAGATCTTTTGGTGGCAGCTTCATGTGAAAAGGCTGCACCAATAGTATTTTCACGCTCGAATAAAGCATCTATTTTTTAATTGCATTTATGCCCAAGAACAATACAAAAAGCTATATATATATATATATATATATATGTATAAACCCTCAACGGATCTATTCATACACATGCAAAACACGATATCATTTTAAAGTCGACTTTTATAATCTATTATACGCCTGACAAATCTCGTGTTTCGGATTTTCTCATCACTAGTTGATCTATTATTATTATTATTATTATTATTATTATTATTATTATTACTACTACTACTACTACTACTCCCTCCAATCCTAATTATAAAAATCTGTTGATTTTTTTAGAAAATTTTAAAAAAATCTTAAGAAATTTAATTACATTACTTAAATTTATATATTAGTTTATAAGTCAAATAACATAATTGGAAGAAAAATTTTAATATTTGTGATTAGCTTTCTTAAGATTTTCTTAGATTCTCCAAAAAAGTCAACGACCGTATAATTAGGACCGGAGGGATTATTATTATTACCACCACTATTACTACTACTCCTCCTTCTTATCCTAATTAAAAGAATTAATTGACTTTTTTTAGAGAATCATAAGAAAGTTAGTTACATCATTTTAAAGTATTAAAATTTATCGTTTTTCTTCAAACTATTTAATTTGACTTATAAATTAATATATAATGTAATAAAACATAACATATTATATAATTAAATAACTTATTTTACTTTCTTAACTTCTCTAAAAAAATCAATTAGATTTATAATTAGGACTGAAGAGGGAATTATATACTCCTCATATATATTCTTTTTTTTCGATACATGGTGAAAGCTAAGAAACAAATAGAAATAAAAATGTTATTGCTAACCCGGCTCTACGTGAACCAAGTCAATGTCAAACCTATCTACTTAGTAGAATCTAAGCTCTGCTCTTTTTGCAAGATTATCTGCAACAAGATTTAGGTTCTTTGGAATGTGACGAATCTCTCTACTTGCTAACTATGCTTTACTAAACTTCGAATATTTAACACTAAGCTTCGTTGTATGTGTAACTCGGTACATCTTCTTGACATAGTCTCCATGCATCAAGACAGTCTGTAAATAGAACCACTTTCCTTATACACATGTCCCAAATTTGCTTTAAACCAGTTAAGCAGCCCCATAACTTAGCACTTAAAAATCCCTCTTGCTGAATTCTCATCATAAATCCCGATAGAAGTTACCTTGTGAGTCCCATATGTCTCCTCCACAAGCTGCCGAGCAAAGAAGTT
>JBAGKO010000016.1:8459494-8473768 GCA_037177275.1 Acacia concinna
GATTATATCAACAAGCCAAAAGTCTTTTATATTTATTTTTCCTCTCTTTGCGCGCCCCCGCATATATATATAGATATATATATATATATATATATAAAAAGAAGAAGGACCACGAAAATTAATTATATCGTCTTATGCCAACAAGTTCATCACTTTCTGGTTTATTGGATAATTTCATGGAAAAGAGCTTTGATAATTTATTTCTAATATTGTATCCCGGAGAAGTAATATGAAAATTTTGGATGAAAAAAATCATTAATAAACATAAAAAATTGAGTGTGATGTAATTAAAATAAAAAAATTATATATCTAGTTTATGCCGTTGGTAACAAAAACATTTTGTAATTATCGAAATATAATAGGAATATATATTTGGTATTCCTTAATTCAATTTTCTGGTATATTTATTTTTGGCCATGCACTCACACAAACATCGTCACTTGTACTTGAATTGGATATAACCTTGAAATATCTATTTTTCCAAACTATAAATATTATCTTGGGAAATAGTAGTACTCCGTGTCCCTATATGGCTCATACTTTAATCAAATTTTATTTTTAATACTTATGGTTTATTTCGTAGTTTTTATCCCTAATGTTTTCTCTGTTTGAAATGTTAGTTAATCCATTTACTTTGAAAAATATTCAGAGGGATAATGAGTTAGTTCAAACAATTATTGATTTTGCTGAGGTCCAATGCTCTTATTCTTCTTTAATGCCTTTTTCCCACATTCATGCGTTTTCAATTTCAGGAAGTGACATTTCTTTTACTTTTGTTCAATCAGACCGATATTTTAAGAGAACATTTTATAAATGTTTTTGGGTCAAAATGTTTTTTTTCCCAAGTCATCAGATGAGTTTAACAGATAAATCAACCTTCGCAAAATTAGCACTGTTTGAATCAACTCATGGGTATTTTTTAAAAATAAAGAAATTAATGTTTTAGGCAGAACAAATAAAAGAAATGGGAAACTATGAAAATCAACCATAGTCCATAGGGACAAAAAAAATCAGGAAACCAACAAACTAGTCAGTAAATTGGCTTGGTCAAGACGTCAACCCAGTTCACTATTTTTTTTTACATTTTTTTATAATTTTATATTAATAATTTTAAAATCTTCATTTTCTCATTAGATTAGCTACTATTTGCCTACTGACATTTGACCCAATACTCCAATGTCAGTTCAATGGCCAGTCTGAGTTTAATAACCTTGCAAAACACAAAACATAAGTCAGAAGTATAGGAACATGTATTGGTATTTTTTTTTTATCATTCAAAAACCAAATATATTTTCAATTCCAAGATATAAACTTGGTAGCGATTTAGTCATTCACCTTATCCTTTTCTCAAAGCAATAAGCAACCTAAAAAGAGTATAGCAACATATAGCCTGAGCTAAGTTGTGTATATTTTTTAAATATATAACTATCAAACAAATTGCTAAACGGTCAGTCGTAATGGCTTTTGTAATTGACAAATAAGTTAGTATTAACAAATTATTTGTCAGTGGACGCGAATCTCTTCTCTTATATATTTAAGTAGGGGGAAATTTTAATTTACGTTTTTACCTCACTTGATCATCACGATATCATGACTAACCTTTATGAACAATTAAGTGCCTTATTGAGAAGATTTTAATTATCTCATAATTACTTTCCTTATTCTTCCACAAATTAAAGTTGGTGAGAAGTTTACCTACATGGACTTTTTTTATTGTATTTGATCAAAGCAACATATAATTATAGGGCAGACAATGACTGAACAGAAAACTAAAAAGAGAACAATCGAATCAAGGGGTAAAGAATTACTCCGTCTGATTATCATGTTAAAAAGAGAAAATTTGGTGGAAAAAAATCATTGTTCCAAAAATTTTATTGTCTGCTAGAAGGACCTGATATGTTTTAATATACAAGAAATAATGGTACTCTACAAATTCTTATTCTAAAAAACCATAGCACTATTAGAATTCAGATCCTTCTAATCAATAAAATTTTCAAACAAAGATTGTTCACTATTTTTCTACATAGAAGCATGTGTTGTAAAAGATGTGACACAATTTCATGATTTTTTTAAATATATATTATTTATTGGATAACTCATTTTGAAGCAATAATTATTTGATAAAATATTATTAAATATTAATTTGACATATATAATTGAAGCCCATAACATATGATTACTGTGCATGTGGCAAAAGGTTATTTAAAATGAAGATTAGTGCAAGTTGTTTTGAGATATATATTGATGGAGCATAGGTTAGATTTTGGAAATAATGTTATGTCCGTGTAAGTAGGTCAGATGTGACTTTCATTAACCCTACTTGTGTCTGCCATTATTGACTATTATTTCCTGTGATCGCCTCCATCCGAATTAATGTGTTCCATGTCATTTGCATATATAATTCACTATGGTTTAATAAAAATTACCAGTTAAGTAAAAAGGTAATCGATTTATGAGCTGATTAATTAATTTCCCTATGGCCTAAGGATTAATTACTACTACTACTACTTTTTTAAAATAAATAAATAAATAAATAAATGTTGCACGTGGTTAGAGAGTACAGATGATGGGAAAAACCCCAACCTAATAATACAGAGAAGTCCACCATGTTTTGTATCTTGTAATGATATTCCAACATTCCCACTCAACTTTTCTTTTCTTTTGGTTACCCTCCATTCCCAAGCAGAGGCGCTGGTTTTTAAAGTTCTTGATGATAGCAAATGACAAGGAGTTTTTCTGTCTCTTTATATAATTTGTAACAAATAATTAATATCCACGTACACATTCTTGCCTATAGCCCAATATATATATATATATATATATAAAGATGACTAAGTACACAATGTTCTTACGAGTTGAGATTTGAGAATGTATAAATGTATACAGTATTACTCCGTAAGTGAAGATGATATTTTTAAAATTTGAACTTGTAACCTCTGTGTTCACATTGTAGCAACAATTGTTAGATTATGCCCCCTCTGTGTTTTACCTTTTTTTTCCTTCCCGTTTTTTAGATAAAATCAATGAAAAGTTCATATTTAATTTGTTGGAAGAACTTAAATTCGAGTATTAGTAGTTTATGTGTATAAAAGTATATAAAGTATTGGTACTTTTTGCACATACAAAAACAAATCATACCATTTTGGATAATAAAATTTAAAAACAACGAGTTTTAACCTATTTTCCCTTTTTAAATTTTGTTTTCATAAAATGAGTTTTAAACTATTTTCCCTTTTTAAATTTTGTTTTCATAAAAAAAAAACTTGCAAATTTACATTATCCATAATAGCAAAATTATCACATATGGACATTGGGATTCAAACCCACAATTTTTAAAGATCATGATTTGTATATATTGATTATTAATTAGTATACAAATCTTTAGAATCCAACAACCTTTAATTTGTTGTAGCATTCCATTCTATTTATGCTGGTCGCTAGTTGACTAGGCGTCATATAAATTTAGAGCAAGTCTCATAACTCAAACAACAAGGAAGATTTTCTTGTTTTTTCCTTCCTTTTCTTTTAATAATTTGTAACATAAACTGATATCCACACATTATTGCAAATATACATATAAAAGAAAGAAAGAAAGTATTGTGCACAAGACTCGCAATTTGTGGGTTTTGAGAAGATATAGATGTATTCAATTTTATCCCTACAAGTAAAGATGTTGTTTTCAAGTTTCAATGAAAAGCCCTTGTTTAAACAAATACTAATAAAGTTCATTCCATATGGGGCTAAAGAACACACTACTTTTATCCATTTGAAAATTTTAAATTATGTTAATGTTCTATATATTACTGAATTTATAACAATTTATATATGTAGTGTTGATGCATTTGAGGCGCATGTGCAGGTGTGGAGTATAAGTGGGAAGTAGATAAGAATTGAAGATATTAATAAAGGATATGATGAAAGTGTTGGGTAAGGAAGGAGCAGAAATGGGGGGCCGTATGGCTTCCAAGTTTCAGATATTTGATACAAAGGGGAAGGTGGGGCCCCTTGTGTGTGTGGGGCCCTATAAGGGCATTACCATCCTTTTCCCCATCATTGTTATCTCTCCATCCCCGCTGACGTGGCGATTGACCTATAAGATCACTCCCCTTAGTCCCACCTTTTTCTTTTCCTTTTCTTTTTTTCTTTTTCACAAAATATCCTTCAACTCAGTAAGTTAAAGACTAATCCTCTGTTCATTGTAGGTTCTTTTATGGGAAGAACAGCTGGCCAGAAGATTTAACGTTGTTCCATACTCAAAACCAGGGATCAAACTCCTGACCAAGGTTAAGAGTGGAAGAGCCCCTACCGCTCTACCACACGCCCCTGGTTTAGTCCCAGCTTTTTCTCAATACTGCCTTTTGCTTCTTTTTTGTTTTTTTAAACAAAAAATAAATAAAAATAAGAAAGAAATTAAAGGGAGAGGCACTAAAGCCTACGTTCCTTACAAGAGCTCCCGTACCAATGGATTGTAATATGATTATGAGTATATGTATTTATAAATTTCTTAGTACTTCCTTTGATTCTAATTATAAGGCTCAATTGACTTTTCTAAAAAAATTGTAAGAAAGCTAATTGTATCACTCAATTATATCATATGTTGTATTTTATTATATTATATATTAGTTCATAAGTCAAACAACATAGTTTGAAAAAAAATGATAAATTTAAATGTCTTAAAGTAATATAATTATTTTTTAGGATTATCCAAAAAAGGTCAACTGGACCTTATAATTAATTTTTATTAATAAGTTGTTAGTTGATGTGGTAAGCGACCTCACCCTATAATAAGAACATAATAATTCTGAAAGTACATTTATTATGAGAGGTAAACATCCTCTAAACTATAAGTTTTGATCACATAAAAAAAGGGAAAATTTCAAAAAAAGACAAGTGAAATAGAGAAAAGACAATTCAGTACAACGAAATCTGAAAATTACAAATTAGTCTATTTTGTACTTTTTGGGTAATTACGAAAATGCCACTTAATTTTTCACAACACCAGTTTCGTAATTCACAACACGTGTATCCAAATTAACAATACCAGGTACTACGTATTTACACTGTGAGTTGTAAATACGTAGTACCTGGTATTGTGAATTACGAAACTGGTATTATGAAAAATTCAGTGGCATTTTCGTAATTATCCAAAAAAATACAAAACAAACTGATTTAAAATTTTTAGATTTCACTGTATTGAATTGTCTTTTCCCTATTTCCAATGTCTTTTTTTTTAGAATTCTCCCTAAAAAAAGCCTTTGATAATATTATTTTATTAGATAGCATTGAGAATGACATGAATGTGGAGTTGAGTATAGCTTTCAATGTCAGATTACATGTAATACATAAAATTCAAGATTTGATTATGTTTTCTTTAGTTTAGAGTTAATTTTGATGAAGGGGTCGATGTGCATAACTATAAGACTGTTTCCAAAGTTTTGTGAATATTTCTTTTTTGGGCCTGAAAGTTGTATGAATAATTAAAACATATTTTTATACGTGCCCTGATAAATTGTTAAAGGCCCTCTTCTTTTCAAATTTTTATGAAGGGAATTTGAAGTTGTAAAAATGTTGACATTTAATTGAAAGTAAAATTAAAAAGGAGCAAAAATATTTAGGCATTAACTAACTTAATACTCATATGGCCTTATTTATAAGACAGAGAGAGGAGGAATTTGTAGGTTCTATATGCAAATAACATAATTAAACTTTTTATATAAATGTATAATTTTACACTTGAATTATTATTATGGGCTTAATTCTCATGAGGCATAGTACATACTTTGCCAACAAGAAAATTGGCTTTTATGATTAGGTACAGGGGAATTATTTATTTGTTATAATTTGATATTTCATACACATTAATATATTCAACGACCGCGTGTAATACAAGACATTGTCCACTCTGGTTATTTGTTTGATTGGTAAGTTGCATGCGTTTATTTTTTTATGAAGTTAATTTAATTAATGCAGTAACTTTTATGAATATATTTAATCTAAAGCCCTCCACAACAGAAAATCCCATAGGTAGCCCCAGGGTGGTGTGGTCATGCTATCCTCACCCTTACGCGAAGCAAGAGAAAGAGATTAAACTAATTTTTCATTTTCTTAAATTGAAGAGATTATAGATTTATAAAAATTAAGACACAATTTTATCATGAAAGCTTCGTTCAAAAGCTATGGATAACTATAAATTTTTTAGATTTAATGGATATTAATTATAAAACCGAAGTGTATTATTAGAAGACAAAAATATATTCTATCACTAAAAATTATGAATATTAATTATATTCAAATATACATATTACTTTTTAAAATATTATTACTAGGCAGGAAATCTTGGCATTCGTTTTTTTAGTTTTTCTGATATTAATTAGTATTAGGGTGATCTCCAAGGCTATATTTTCTTATTTCTTAAGGTCTCATTTAAGCATTTTGTCCATATGTAGCTTGTAAACTTTGGTTTCTTTGCTTTCATTTTATCTTTTTATTAAAAAATATATATATATGATGTAGATGTTTATAAACTATTTGCACTCTTGACATTTTCATATCCTACACCCCATAATCTCTCTAATAAATAATTTTTAGGAAGTTTTTTATGTTCATAATTCAAGAGTTACATATCATACATTTATAACAATTCATTTTATTATTTATTTTGTATAACTCTTGATTAAGGTTGAAAATATCTAAATAGAGGCTTTGTATTACAAATTAGAAGTATGTTTAAAGAGGTTCATTAGCTTACAGAGAGTTTTCATAAATTTAATGTTACTCCGGTTTTTTTTACTAATATTTTATATTCTGACACGGTGTGATAGTTTTTTTATTTTTGTCTTGTCATATATATAAAAAAAAGTATCTACATTATGGGTATCACTCCCCTCCCTCTTTCTCTTCAATTCACCCTTATCTTTCTTCATTGCCCTCGTCTCCATCTCTTATAATTGTCTTATGTAACTAACAATTACATTTTTGTCATCCAATTTATAACTAAAAATGCACTGTAAACATAAAAGTTTGAGCTATAAATTTTGAAATTTGAATTATAAACAAGTTTTCATTTTGTACACTATTCCATCTGGTTCAAAATATAGGAGTCACATGTGTGAAGCGTTTGGTTTTTTATATAAGATAAAATTTGGTTTCTTTTATCATTTAATGCATTTTTGTAATTTTACCTCTAATTAAGTAATTAATTATATGTCTCTCATCTCTCTCTCTCTCTCTCTCTCTATTTTCTCACTCATTATCTTTGATCTCTTTTTTTCACTTATTCTCTCATACTCTTCCTCTCCATAAATAAGAATGTTTTAGGAAAATGAGTTATATTTTTTTTTACATATTTATAGTCCTTAACTAATTTTGACCAACTTTTTAATTGAACAGTTTAGTTATTTGTATATTAATATTTTGCTCCAAAAGGAGTTATATATTTGTAACCTAGTCCCTATATGGTTGATATGGGCCTTCAAAACAATTCAAGGCCGTTTAACCTTTTAACGACACAACGAGTTGTCATTCTCCACTCTTCATGTAGTGGGCCTACTGGAAATTTTGGTTTCCCCAAAGGTCACCAGCTAATTTTGCTGTTATGTTTAAAAAATGGTAAAATGGCATCTAGGTTCCAAAGACCAAACTTAATTATAAAAAAGTCCCCTCAAATTGTTGCCTTACCATGAAGTCCCTAAGGACCTTTTTATAATTATGTTCATTTGCACAATTACCCTGCTGCCCCTCCTTTGTCCTTTTGTGCAGTGGAGAGAGAAAGGAAAATATTAAAAAATGCGCGGATATTGTTCACACCGTATGGGAATTTTAACAATTTCGCAGGCCGTTTTGACAACTTCATCAGCACGTTTTAACAACTTCTCAGGGGTACTGTTCACAACGCCATAAAATTGTAACAACTTCACATGCCGTTTTGACAACATTATAAGCATGTTTTGACAACTTCTCAGGGGGGTAGTGTTCACAAGCCATGAGAATTTTAAAATGCTCATAGCTTGTAAACACTACCCTTGCTTGAGAAATTGTCAAAACGTGTTTACAAAGTTGTCAAAAAGGCCTGCGAAGTTGTTAAAATTCCCATATGTTGTGAACAGTACCCCATAAGAAGTTGTTAAAACGTGCTAATGAAGTTGTCAAAACATGCTGACGAGGTTGTCATATCGGCTTGCAAAGTTGTTAAAATTCCCATGACAAGTGAACACTTCCCGTGCTTGAGAAGTTGTTAAAACGTGCTTATAAAGTTGTCAAAACAGCCTGCGAAGTTGTTACAATTTTATGGCGTTATGAACAGTACCCCCTCCTAAAAAGTTGTTAAAACGTGCTGACGAAGTTGTCAAAACGACTTGCGAAGTTGTTAAAATTCCCATACGGTGTGAACAGTACCCGCGCATTTTTTAATATTTTCCTTTCTCTCTCCACTGCACAAAAGGACAGGGGGACTGCAGAAAAAGGACAGGGGCAGTAGTGGAATTTCCCCAATGAACATAATTATCAAGAGGTCCCTAGTAAGTCAACAAATTCAGGGGACTTTTTTATAATTATGTTTGGTCCTTGGGACCTATATGTCATTTTCCCAAGAAAGAATTCAACAAAGTTTTCGGCTGGAATTCAGTTAGGTCCAAAAGCCCCAAAAATTTCTGTAAAATCCAAGAAAATATAAAAGAGTATCCAAGACAGTATATGAGCCTTAGAATGAGATTCTGAGGTCATATGAACATTTAATGAATTTTGGAATATTTTATTGATTTTTAGCCGGACTGGGTTTTTAGCTGAAAATTAATTATTCCAGATAAATAGGGACCTCAATGTTCTGATAGGGATTGGGGAAAATGAACATAATAGTGAGGGAATTTATAAAATTATCTCAAGCCCAGATGGAGGTCAGAGATAGCAGCAAAAGTTACTGGAATCGGCTAATTACTAAAATAGTGAATTTTCGGTTAGAAATTTATTCTAGAAGTTCTAGATGTCCAAAAATCTTGAACGTTTAAGGGTAGCCTACTAGCATATTTATAGATCCTTGGGAAATATTTGGGAATTTTTGGTTGAGTATAGAATTTTTTGGAATTTTTCCAGTAATTTTAGACGATAAGGGAGAGATTATTGAAAGAAAGTAAGCCAGATAAATCCTCTGGGGCCCACAATGGATGGCGTCAGCCTTGCTTAGTCAAGAGAGGATATAGAAGTTTTCGGAATATTCTAGAGTATGCTAGAAAATTTTCAAGTTCCAGTATGAACGAGGTTAGTCATTAAAGTTGACTTTTGATTTAATGCGTTTGCCAAACATGGCCTTAGTTGAGGCCTATAAATACATCCCTTCTCAACCCCATTTGGCCGTGAGTTTGGGGTTCCTTAGCGGAGCTCTGGCAGTTTCAAAACCTTGTTGTTCCACTTAGAATTTCAAAACGATTCAAGCTACACTGGTCGATCTTTCACTAGAGGTATGTTCTATCTTCAATTCCTTTTCATTTCTCTCCTCTTCTCCATGGTTTGGAGGCACTCCCAAGAGAGGGAGATGCTGTCCAATTTTGGCCAAGCATGAGGGAGGGAGTTTTGAAATTGTTTTATGGATTAAAGCATTGAAAAGGCTATAACAAGGTGTGTATGCTTAAGTTGACTTGAAATAGCATGTGTGGGGATTATATGTATGTTTCGGCCAGACCTATTAAGGGTGTGTTAGAGCTTATTTTTCATTGATCTAATGATTCCATTGTGTTCATAATATTGTTTTACCTAAGGATATGTGGTAAGAACACGTGTGGAAGCATTGGATTGAAGAAAACACTGAGAACCCTATTATTGAGGGTGTTCAGCCAAGAGGGTCTAATAGGGTAGGGATATGATTTTGCTTAAATGAATACCATAGATAAAATTAGTGGTTAAAATTGTATGGAATTAACCTCTGAAATTGTTTAACTGATATGAGGAACTAGGATCTTGTTTGTAAGAGAGAAGCGTCATTGGTTATATACTATAGCATACATTGATGTTTGTGCATTGTGGTTTGTGTATGAACATTCCAGAGACGTGATCTAAGAGTTCTAAAAGTAGGGAAAGACATTGCACCGTGCAAGAGGAGTAATTGGTAGCAAGAATCTCTAACTTTAACTTATTATGCTATGCTTGTCTGCTCTCTGTATGTGTGTGTGTGTGCTTGATTATTGTGTTGTGGTTGAGCTAGCATGTTATGTTATGAGATGTATGACTCTCCGTTTATATGAATGGCTATGTGATTAAGGTTGAGTCTCATGCATGCTCCCTGTACATAGTAGGTGCCAAAGAGATGGCAATAGATGAGTAGTAGAGCATGACATATAGCATAACTGGCATTGCATTATATTGTTATTGATTGTGGATTCTATATGCTACTGAGGTTTCCCAAGAAAACTTACCCTCTCTAAAAAAATGCAGGTGAATGTTCAGTTGGAGGCAAAGGCAAGGAAAGGATGTGATCATGTTTAATTTGTCTCCTATAATGCTTTCGGATAAATGTTTGGATGACTATATATACATATATCTTGACTCCTAAGATACTAAAACTCTGGTTCGTTATTGTATACTACTATATTATGTTGTACATATGGGGATATGCTATGGTATAGCCATTATGCTGCCCAAATTGCATGAGCCATGTGAGGAATGAGAAATTAGCATAGTATTGTGAATATGGTCATTTTGCACTTGGATTCTTGGTTATTTTTTGTATAAATTTAGGTTGGCTATAGTTTAAGTAGATGATTGAATTTGACCACGAGCTTTTGCATGCTAATAGAGTGTATTTTTAGCTGCAAATGGAGTAGTAGATCATATCATTCAAAGCTTTGCAAAGAAAGTTAAGTTGTCCTAAAATTAGGCCAAAAATAAAAGAAAATGGAAAAATGATCAAATGAATAGTGCTTTTCAACCATATAAACAATGCATGTTTGAGGGCTTGCATGTACTGATTTCTATGCAATTTTGGTTTGGCATTATTTTTCCCTTAAATAGGAAGGAAAGTGCTTTCTAACAAACTTGGAACCACTTCATTCTAATTTTTCTAGAATTAGTTATGATTTTTTAAAATTGGGCGAAAATAAGGTTTGGATGAATAATAATCCGTAAATGCAAAAATTTTATTCCTTGTTTTCTCAACTTAAAGTCATAATTAATGGTTCCAAGAGCCATAATAAATTATGGTAAAGTGTTAGAAAGTGAGATGTGACAGAGAGACTGAAAGCAAAGGGTGAGAACTTTGAGATTGTGTTGATATCTACAGGTGATGCTGAAGAATCATTCCTAGAGGGACTGAAAAGTCTGCCCTTGTTGGCTTTGCCATTCAAGGATAAGAGATGCATAAAGTTTGCGTGCTACTTCAAGCTATAAACCTTGCCCACTTTGGTTATTATTGGGCCAGATGGAAAAACCGTTCATTCCAATGTGGCTGAGGCCATTGAAGAGCATGCTGTTATTGCTTACCCTTTTACTCCTGAGAAGTCTGTACAGCTTGCTGAGATAGAGAAGGCTAAAGAGGCGACTCAGACCCTTGAATCTATTCTGGTTTATGGAGATCTGGATTTTATCTTAAGCAAAGATGGAGTCAAGGTATGATTAATTCAAACATGTATAGCTTAAACCATTTTCCTTAAACATTTTCTATAGTTTGAAAATGGTCGTTTTCATTACAAACATGTAAAACTCTCAAACTACTTTGATATGACACTTGAGTATCATTTAATTCATTTTTCTGCTTCTCTCCTATCCTCTTTTGTTTCCATTATTATGTGATAATGACAGTAAATCTCCTTTGTTTTAGATTCCAGTTTCACATTTAGTGGGGAAGACGGTGCTGCTATACTTCTCGGCTCATTGGTGTCCACCATGTCGGCTATTTTTATCGAAGCTTATTGAAGCATATCACAAGATCAAGGCCAATGGCAATGCTCTTGAAGTTGTCTTCATCTCTATTGACTGGGATCAAGCTTCCTTCAATGACTTCTTTGCTGAAATGCTATGGCTGGCTCTTCCCTTTGGTGATTCTAGGAAGTCATTCCTGATTCATAAATTGAAGGTACAAGGCATCCCCATGCTGGTGGCCATCGGAATTTATCACGATTTATGGTACTGAGGCTTATCCTTTCATGGGCAGAACAACTTGAGGCAGGTCCTAACGAAGAAGAAGATGAGAATAAAGATGGGTGGGTTTGTGATGGATAGATCTGCTTTAAGGCCGAACGGGAAGGAGGAGGGAATCCTCTCCATGCCGAGGATCCCTCTTTAGCACTTAACCTTTAGTTAAAAAAAGAGGGGTGGGACCCTTTTCACCTAACATAATTTGTGAAAGGGGTGTCATAGAGGTGTAAGAGAGAAGAAGTCAAAGAGAGAATCTGCTTGCAAATGGAATGGCCTCGTATGACAGAATGGCTTCGTATTTCAAAATATATGTAATACAATTATGGTTTTAATATTATGAATAAATATTAATTTTCATCTTCTCAATTGTGCATTATGGATATGGATAGGAATTTTTTTCCGTCACATGTGACGAGGGTTTAGTTATAACGATGGTCTTGCACCAGCACCAATCAAAATAAAAAGATCTAACTGTTGGCTTTTCCAAATAGCTAACCGTTGTATTGTTCTAACTGCTGTATTCGTCATTGGATATCTTAGCAACAAAAGGTGACGATTGACGGATAAGTTGCATAAAAGGGTCGCCAAAAGCAATCTGTGTAATATCTCAAAATTTCTATATAGAACTTATTAAATAATTATGTCAATAAATATTGAATTTTTAGAAAAATTTCAGAAAAAGTATTCTATAGATAGTTATGTTATCATAAGGTTTTGGATGACCAAAAAATGTCCAAAAATCATGAAATTTTACAGGATTAAAGTAGACATCCCAAGATTTAAATTGATAGGTTGATCAAATCATTTGGATGTCTATGCTATGATATATGAATTTTTGAAATTTTCCCAGTGAAATTCGTCAACTTTTAGTGTAATGTTTAATCATAAATTTTATGGGAATGTTATAAATCTAATTGATCAAAAGAATTATTTTTCCTTAAAACTAGACTTAATAAAAGACGTTTAGGTTTTGGAATTATCTCAATTAGATGTCTATACAATTAAATATGAATTTTTAAAGTTGGGTGCAAATTATACCCAGAAATTCGAAATTAAATTGGGAAGAACCCAAATTTGGAAAATTCAAGGAAAAATAGTAAATGTTGGAAATAATATATAAAGAAAATTGGGGAGTACTCATGAATTATTTGGAGAATAATGAAAGTCAGTTTGAAATTTTTGGAGATAGTCGACATAACGACCCTATAGAAAATTTATTGGTAGTTCACACTTTCCCTTAAAATTAATGGCAACTGAATGAACTTCAATTCCAATAGGGAATTTATGTCAGATTTGAGAGATAAAATGTAACTAATGGTATTTTTTAAGAATTACATAAAGTTAATGGTAAATTAGGAAAGAAAAAATGACACATGTGGATTAAATGATTAAAGCAATTGAAGAGGCAATTTAGAATCTCACTTCCGGAAGACAGAGACTCAAAAGACAGAGAGAGGCTAAGAGGAAAAAAGGGAAACACAAGAGAAAGCCAAATTCAAGGTAAAAATCTTCCAGTTCTCCTTAGTTCTTGATGAAGAACCTCTTCTAATCTTTTGTGTGACTTTGGATTCATGTTTAACAAGAAGAAATCAAGAGTAAAAGGGGTTGTAAAGTTCAGATTTTGGAGGAAAAGAGCAAAGGTCAAAAGGTAATTACCTAAATCATTAACCTCTTCTTAATTCTAGTTATTTTCTAAAGATAGTCTGGTTGTGTGGCTTGTTTTGAGGGTCAAAAGTTGTCTAAATTTTATGAAACTTTAGAGAAATAAAGTAGACATAAAAAGATTTAATTTGATGGTTATAACATAATTTTTGGACAAGTGGATCAAAAAATATGATTTTCCAAAATTTGGCCCTATTTCTGGAACTAAATATGGAATAGTTAGGGTTTGGCGAATTTCTAGAAATCTTGAGACCATTTTATCCAGAAAATGATATTTTTATTTGAAATTATACTTACATATGTTTAATATATGCTTGGAATCAGTCAAATTGGAGTTTTATAGAATTAATTATGATTTTTGGCAGTTGGACATTAAATCTGGAAATTGTTCCGCAGTATGCTGAATGTGAGGTTTTATTTTTTATCAAATGACCTCAAATGCCTGCGAAATTTTTCAGAAATAAAGTAGACCCAACAAGCTTTAATTCAATG
>JBAGKO010000016.1:8478646-8489518 GCA_037177275.1 Acacia concinna
AAATGCAATGCATGAACCCATGTAATCCAAAAGCTATAATTACAATGCATAATGAGGGTAAAAGTGTGCAATTTAGTGGGAAACCACTCAAGAAAACCATGTTAATATGGTGTTAGATAAGGCGTCTAGTAATTACGGGTTATAGCAGGACTGTAGCTAACACCTTTGCTGCCATCCCAGTAGCGTTGAAGCCTATCACTCATAGAATAGGTTGAATGGGACAAAATCCAATTATGTTCCTCCAAACGCAACACCATATCCATATATTCAGAAAGCGATTTTAGTTTGAGCAACGCAGATCTGCCTTGACCATAACATTCAACCCGTTAAGGAATGCAGCGATCAATAAATCCTCATCGCAACGTCCAAGAGTATCAGAGAGTAGTTCAAAACGTTCAATAGATTCAACAACACTCTTGGTTTGGTGCAAGGCCATCAACATCTTATAGGTGTTTCCATATTGCGAAGGATGGAAATGTAGGATCAAATCTTGCTTAAGTTAGTCCTAAGTAGTGAATGGAGAACGTACCTCTTTCCATTGAAACCAATTAAGGGCTCGTCCTTCGAAACACAGAACCATATCATCCAATTTCTCTGTATCAATTACTTGATTTACCTTAAAGTAACGTTCAGCCCAAAAGATCCATCAAAATGGATCATCCCCTGAAAACAGAGGCATCTCTAGCTTGTAGGAAGTAGCTGCCACCATATGATCATTCTCGAATTGTTCTTTAGTGTTACTAGCTGGATGAGAGTGTCCTTAGGAGTTTTTAAAGAAGAACCATCCTCCCTCGACTCTTTCCCTGCCGTATGTTTTCTCACGTGAAATTCGACCACAAACTCTGTCATCAACGATTTCAAGGTGGAGAGATCACACTTCACGGTCATCATGTCATTACCCAGATGATCAATTTTTTGCTCTGTTGTCGCTAACCAAGAATCTTGTCCATCTATTTTTGCTTCCATTCTTGTATATACCATACCTAAGACCGTGCTCTGATACCTTTGTTGGATAACACCTCTGGTATATCTATATAAATGACAGTAACAACTCCACAGAGTGTATGATCTAATGGAGGAATACAACAATGAAACAAAATGGCAGAAAAACTGGTGCATTCGAGAGGCACCGCCACTCTCCTCACAACCATGCAATACTCTTCATGCCTCCTTCCAACCGATTTCCCTTTCCTATATTAGCTCTTCCCATTATTACCACAATTGCCCTTGCACATGTATTTTGCATCCCTTATATTTCTTTATTGGGCTTTTTCTTCTTATAATAAGTAAATAGCGGCCCATGTGGTTCATCATTTGAAAAGAGAAAAATGGAAGACAATGGCACAAAACCTAATTATATACTTACTCTTAAATTTAACAGTTTACCTAACCAATTTAAAGGAACCAGACTGTGATTACAAAGTAAATTTTCTTCTATAAACCATTGAACAACAAACAATTCTTAACAAGTGAGAAATAGTAGTGCTTCATATGAAACATCATTCTTTGTTTCTTGTTGCTCCAAAATGTAAATAAGGAAAATGAGGATGTGTCATGTGGTTGGGGGAGAAATTCTTTGGTGAACTTAGTTTGCCACATTATTTGTGGTTTAGCCAATCACAATCAAACACTTCAGAATATTTTTAAGCTGATTTGACATATTTAATATGTTAGCTGGAGGTTTCAAAATTTAAAAGGAAAAAATCTCTCTAAAAGCTTATGAGGTGTTTAATTGTGATTGATTAGACCACAAGTGATGTGGCAAATTGAGTTCACCTAAAAAATTTTCGTGGCTAGGAATAGCAATGTGAGGCTACAAAAATGACTCACAAAAAATAGTAAAAAGCTTTTAGAAGCTATTGATTTTGGAGCTTCCAACTACCTTACCACATCTTTACAATTTAGCAGTGCCCATTGCTTTGGATTCCATGTGCAATTCACTTTTACATAATTAGTTTCCTAAGTGTTTGCTTGTATTAATGGTATAAGTTATATGTTCAACAAGATTTATTATATACTCCTTTGATCCTATATATAAGGCACTTCCAACATTTTTCACACGAATCAAGGAAAACCTTAAAATTCATTAACTCTACCATAGAATTCAACAACTTTCCAACTCTACCCTTATATAATGCCAAATGAAAACAAAGTCAACACAATAATAAATGAAGAGTAAAATTGTATATTCACATTAAAATTTTAATAAAGTTCCTTATAAATAGAACCCAAAAAATCTTTCTCTCTCTGCCCTATATATAGGACCAAAGGAGTATATGATAAATATATTAGAGGTATTTTGTATCGAGTTGCATGAACGTACTTTTCAAATGCTAACTACTAGCTAAAACTCAAACTCAAGATGGTGGATCGCTGAACCAATGAACCAATCTTTTAATTGATTTGATCAAGGGTTTTAAATGGAGTGAATTGGCTAAATTTTACATTTTTCCTTTTTTTTTTCTTTTGTTGAGCTTGAAATGACATTGTTTTAAATTTGAAAAAAAATCTATTAAATATATGTATTAGCAATTCTAAATTATATGCGATTTATACATATATTACTCTTTTCAAGGTTATATATATTTTAACGGGGTTATATTATTTTAATTATCGTGATTAGATGAATGTTAAATCTCTGACATTTGAATCATTATCTCCATGGGTTCAATTATTAGTTCTATTTTCACCATTTGAATTGTATGACTTCTAAAAGTATGACTAGTTTAATTTAAGTGTCATTAAATGCCAATGGAATGGCACTTCAAATATGTTAACATTTGTTTTTTTTATGGTTAACATATGATTATTTATTGTTTAACATTTAACCCATCATTTGGGAGAAAGATATATTTATTTATGAGTATTTATAATCCCAATCAACTAATGAAAATTGTAATCCAGATTAGGTTGTTGAAGAATTTTTTAATAATGATATGTTGAAAAGCTACTTATGAGTCTACATGAATAGTGGAGGGAAAAGGAGGACAAAAGAACGGTAAAAGTACATGAGAATAGCCAAGCCCATAAATTGAACACTTATGCTGACTTTTATTATTAATAGTAAAGAGCAAGAGCTTCATCATGCACCATTTAGAACCTTATCTAAGCGTTGTCTTGTTGGTAAAGCAACCATGGAGAAGTAAACAAAAACCATGAGTTTATCACAAGGTCAAAGAAACACAGAAAATTCTCACAACTAAAGCAATAGTACAAGACTATTAAAAAGCTACATTATCAGCAAGTAATGATCAAAAAGAGGATAATTTTACTCACAGACCTCTAAATAAAGAAAATGAAATGCATTAGTCACATTGTACATATAAAGGATCCATTATCTAGCATCTATATTAGAAATAATTGAATATATTTGTTTATATTATTATATACAAATATTCACACAAATGTAATTGTAGAATAATTAGTAAAGGGACAAGTGTCTCAACATCATTGATGAACAATGACTATAAATAAAGATGACAAAGGCCTAGACAACCATTATGGAGCCTTACTATTACTTCTGACTTGGTACCAGAGCCATCAACGTCAGAAATGGCATCTTCTTTTGGGATTCCCACCAACACTCAAAACCCTAGCTCCTCCACTATTAGTAGTCCAAACCCTAATACCTTAGTCACCTCTGCCTCCTATTCAGTCACCTTCGCCATTACTACACCCCAAATGACCCCACATGAGTCCATCACCACCTCGATTCTTACGTCAACAACCCATGTGCCTTCTATCTCTTCTCCTTTTTCTCATTTGACCTCTAACACTGCCTTTTCTTTTTCGCCATTTCACACTCAGCCCACACCATCCCTTTCTCCATCTTTCTTTGCTAGTTATCATCCATTTACTCAATCCTCGACTTCTCCTTCTCTTTCAACTTCACCTAGCACCTCCATTTTTCAACCCTCCCCTTTTTTACCTCATCCTCCTCTATATGGTGGTTCTTTTTATCCCTTCTTTGCCCTATGCCACTGCTCACCGGTCACTTATAGTGGCCACTCACTCAATGCCACTTCTTAGATCCTTGAATCAAGGAGGATCCGTCAAGTTAGACAAAGATAATTATCTTACCTGGGAATCTACAGTTTTTCCCATCATTCGTGGGTATCGTCTCAAAGGCTTTATCACTGGAGACAAAGCAGTTGTTCCTTCGAAAGATACTGCCTTGCATGTCTTTCCCAACCCCCATTATGAAGAATGGATTTCAACTGACCAGATTCTACTTGGATGGTTGTTTAGTACCATGACCACCAAAGTTACCTCTCAAATGACTCACTGTAAAACAACTTCTGCTCTTTGAGCTATGTTAAAGAATTTGTTAGTGTAAACATCAAATCCCAGGTGACTTTTATGAAAGGTGATTTTCAACAGACCATAATGGATGTCAGAAGATGAGGGATTATCTGTCTAAAATGAAAACCCTCTCAGATAATCTTACTCTCGTCGACTCTCCTTTGTCTTTGTCTGATTTGGTCACTCAAACCCTGGCTAGTCTCAATGCATAGTATACTCCCATTGTCGTTACATTATTTGAGAAAGACAATCTTAGTTGGGCTGAGCTCCAATCTAAACTATTGACCTTTGAGTCAAGATTGGAGCAATTGCAAATGTTGTCATAAAACATTCTCAGCACTGCCTTTGCTAATCTGTCCTTTAAATCTAATCAGCAAGATTCTTCTCATGCTCTCAATTGGCAAGGCAGAGAGGGTCGTAAAGGACGAGGACGAGGAGGTCGCAACAATGGTGGCAGACACAGTGACTGCGTTGGCATATTTTGTCATTTGTGTGAGAAAACAGGACATGATCTATATAATCGTTGGCATTGTTTCGATCAGAACTATAAAGGTCCTCGGAAACCAGATGGTGCCAATGCTAGTGCTATGTAGCCACTCCTGAGACCATGCAAATCCAGCTTGGTACTTGGACACTAGAGCTACCCATCATGTTACACATATTGCTGAGAATGTTGAGACTAATGACTCTAATCCAGGTATTTGATCTCTTCTAATTGGTGATGGTGCTTCTATTACTGTATCACAAACATGAAACTCTAAATTATTGAGTAATAAGTCTCCTAACTCTCTTCAATTGAAAAAATGATCTTGTTGCTCCTAGTATAGCTAAGAATCTGATCAATGGTTACAGACTAATAAATGACAATGACAATGTTTTCATTGAAATTCACTCACATGGGTGCTTTATGAAGGACACGAAGCAGCATAAAACATTGCTACAAGGAGTAACAACCACAGGAACAACAACTGGTCTATCATAATCAAAAATAAAGGTTCCAATTGATCGTTATATTGTCACAAATTATGCTTTGAAATCAAATCAACCAGAATTAGATCAAAAATGTCAATCTAGTAATGTTTTTCTTATTGTTTTACAGGCTTGGCATAGGTGTCTTGACCATCCTAACAAAGAAACTCTCAAACAAGTTCTTAGAGATTGTAATGGTTCCTTCAAAGTTAATGAAGATTTATCATTTTGTGAATCTTGTCAACATGGGAAGTCCCATAGACTCATTTTTTCAGACTCTCAATCTCATCCTTCTAATCCTCTAGACCTTATTCACACTGATTTATGGGGTCCTTCTCCTGTTCAATATACGACTGGTTATCGATATTATATAAGTTTTTTGGATGATTTTAGTTGATATACCTGGATATATCCTTTAAAGTCAAAGGATGCAACCTTGATAGCTTTTAAACAATTCAAAATCATGGTTGAAGATAAACTCACCAGGAAAATTAAAGTTCTCCATAGCGATTGGGGTAGTGAATTTTGATCTTTTAACTCATTTATTGATGATCATGGCATCTTGTTTAGGCACTCCTGTCCACACATGTCTCCTTAAAATGGAAGCGTTGATCGAAAACATAAACACATTGTAGAAACTAGGCTCACTCTCTTGGCTCAGTTGAGTATGCCAGTATCATATTAGTGGGATGCTTTCTTAACAACCACCTATCTAATTAATTGACTACTAACTAGTATCTTGAAGAATATCTCTCCTTTTGAGACATTGTTCAAGAAAAAGCCTTGCCTATCAAATCTCAAAGTGTTTAGGTGTGCTTGCTACCCTTGTCTCACTCCTTACAACAAAAATAAATTACAGTTCCATAGCATCAGATGTGTTTTCTTGGGATACAGTGGCTTGCACAAGGGTTTTAAATGTTTAAGTGCCATAAGACACTTTTACATCTCTTGTCATGTCATTTTTAATGAAGATGATTTTCCATTTGCTCATGGCTTTATTAACCTACGGCAACCCATGCAAACTGAATTGATGCACCTTCCTAAGACTTCTATATTTGTTGATTATTCTGAGATTAATCCCACTTATATTTTAGCAGCTATAATTGCTCCTTCCAATGACATAACAAATCTACCTGAGGCTACTCCTCCATTGTTAACAAATACTCCATCTACATTGGAGAGTGATGCATCTATTGTAGAGGTTGTAGAGGAGACTGTTGCACCTATTAGCTCTTTCACACCACATTCTCCATTGTTGACCTCAGAAGAAATCAGTGAAGGCCACCATCTTGGTTCTACTATACCTGCTATTTCATAGGATGTTTCCTGCACCTAACATGTTCAAAATCGCAATATCCATCCTATGGAGACACACAACAAAAAGGATGTTTTCAAACCTAAGTTTCCTTACATTGGAATTATTCAAGGACAAGAAATTGTTCCACACACTGTTGAAGAGGCTTTACAATTGCATTGTGGAAACATGCAATGGTTGAAGAATTCACAGCACTACAACATAATGCCACTTGGTCTCTTGTCCTAAAACCACAAAATCAAAAAGTTGTTGAGAACAAATGGGTTTTCAAACCTAAGTTCAATATGGATGGTACTCTGGCTAAGCAAAAGGCTCATCTTATAGCCAAGGGTTTTCAACAAATTGAAGGTATTGTTTCTATAACACTTTTAGTCCTATTGTTAAGGCATCTACCATCATAATTATTTTGACTATTGCAATGGCCTTTGGTTGGGATATAAATCAGTTGGAAATTAACAATTCTTTCTTGAATGACTTCTTATATGAACCTATCTTCATAGAACAACCAAAAGGCTTTGTAGACTCGATGAAGCCTTACTATGTTTGTAAATTATCCAAGGCTTTATATGGCCTAAAACAAGCTCCAAGAGCCTGGTTTGATAGGTTACGAAGTGTGCTACTAATCTTGGGGCCTTACTAATTCCAAGAGTGATGTCTCTCTATTTGTTTATTCTGACAAGAATCAAATCCTTATGATTCTCATTTATGTGGATGATATCTTAATAACAGGAAGTAACTTTCACAGTCTTAAATGCTTTACAGCAAAACTCCACAGCATTTTCTCCTTAAAGGATCTTTGATCCCTTCACTATTTCTTGGGAATTGAAGTCTACCGTGACAAGATTGGGTTTTTTCTCTCACATGCCAAATACATTTCTGATATATTTCATAGGTTTCATATGAACAATGCCTCTCCTTGTTTGACTCCCATGGCAACACACAAATCTCTCTCAGCAAATTTAGGCGAGTTGCTTTCCAATCCCTCTGAATATAGAAGTGCAATAGGGGAATTACAATATCTCTACAACACTAGACCTGGCATTAGCTTCAGTGTTGGAAAACTAAGTCAATTTCTGTCTGAACCAACAACTGAGCATTGGAAGGCAGTAAGAAGGGTGTTGAGGTATCTCAAGGGAATAATATGTTATGGTATACATGTGAAACCGTCTACTCTTCTTGATGTTGTTGCCTATTCGGATGCTGACTGGGCCTCATGCCCAGATGATAGACAATTTGTTGGTGGATATTGTGTATTCCTAGGAAATTCTCTCATTACATGGTCTTCAAAGAAGCAAGGAGTTGTTTCCAGATGAAGTATAGAATCTGAATATCGATCGCTTGCCAACACCTCGCCTGAGCTATGCTAGATCACATCCCTTTTATTAGAGTTAAATTTGCACATTAAACAGATTCCCATCATCTGGTGTGATAATACAAGTGCTCCTGCACTTGTGTCCAATCTAGTACATCATGCTAGATTCAAGCACAATGAAATAGATGTACACTTTGTGAGAGATCAAGTGTTGTCCAAGGCCTTACCAGTTCAATATATTCCTTCTGAACTTCAAATTGCAGATTGCCTAACTAAGCCTCTTCATCATGCATGTTTTTGTTGTCTAAGAGACAAACTTGGCATCACTGTCACACCAAGCAGGATAAATCAGCAACAACAGATCAATCAAACCATCATAGATAGAAAATAGAAGAGAAAAGAGGCTGGAAGTATCCAAGGGAGTTGAATATATTTTTTTATATTATTATGTACAAATATTCACACAAATGTAATTGTAGAATAATTAGTAGAGGGACAGGTGTCTCAACATCATTGATGAACAATGCCTATAAATAAAGATGACAAAGGCCTATACAACCATTCTAAAGCCTTACTATTAATCCTAACTTAAATGGTCACATAATTTGTGGAATAATAATGTTGCCTGATGACATTATTTAACTCTGACTCTTCCTCAACATCACCAATAAAGTAAGCTGGCTACTTTAGTTGGGCAAGTTGAATAGAATCATTTGATAGGAAAGAAATGACATCTAACATGGAAGGCCTGTCTTTTGCTTGATCTTGTATGCATAACAGCCCAATATGAATACCCCTTTCCACTTTGTTTTCCACACTTGCTTCATGTATGGTCAAGTCTATTAGCTCCAATGCTCTACCATCATTCCACAGCTACAATGCCTACCAAAAAATCACAACATGTATCCACCAGAAGTTCAACAAATCAATTATTAGAATATGATAGGCTGAATTTTAAGAGCTACTTGTTTCAAAAACTCACATAGCTTATTAGATTAAGAGGACAATCTAAATCAAATCTATTGTTATTCTTTTTGCCGCTAAGAATCTCTATTAGCAACACACCGAAACTAAATATGTCTATTTTGATTGAGATAACACCATTAATTGCATACTCCAGACCCATGTATCTACTTTAAGTAACAACAAAACAAATGGATATTAGAGTAGAGTCAAAAAGAAAGTGCTAATTAACTTGAATGGTTTTGTTTATAAACTTACCGAGTACCAACTACTATATTTGTGTTTTCTTCGAATTCTCTCAATCAAAATATTTGAACCATACCAAAGTCAGATATTTTGGGATTCATTTCTTGATTAAGTAGTATGGAGCTTGCCTTCAAGTCACAATGTATGACTCTTAGTCTTGAAAATTTGTGTAGATAAAGGAGTCCTTGAGCAATTCCTTCGATAATGCTAAATCTTTTGTCTCAATCTAATACATTTCTTCATCTTGAATATGTCATTAGACAAGATCGCTTATGAGAAAGCTTGAGAGTACACTAAAACATCCATAATTTTGTTGAATATAAAAGAAGACCTACCAAATAGGTAGAAATCCAAGCTTTTGTTAGGCATGTTCTCATAGACTAATATTCTTTCGTCTCTTTCAATGTAGAACCCAAAAAGCCTCACAAGATTATTATGTTGTAGTTTAGCCTTAAGCTTATCGTCATTTTTGAATTATGTAAAGCCTTGTCCAGAACTTTTAGAAAGTCGTTTTATTGCTACTTCTTGCCCATCTAATCAAACCATATTTTTTACAGAATTTTTCTTACTATATTTAGACAATTAATCACAATTTTTGGATTTAATTGTATTTATTGTGAGTGATTGTGATTAATTGTGTTTGAATTAAATTAATATTAAAAAAGAAAAAATATATTATATTTCATGATTTATCTTAATTGGTTTATTTTTAGAAATTAAGATATTACATATTAGTTACTTTTCTTTTCATATTAAGAAACTAGGTCAAGGAAGAAATCAAAGAGCTGGAGTGATTCTTAGAAAAGAAGAAAAAAAATAATTACAAAAGCACACAGCTGTAGGCTACAGAAATAGAGTGCTAAATCAGAAAGCAAGCTACAGTCCCGAGAGATATAGTGTTGATATGCTACAGTGAGACCACCATCTTCCTTTCATCATTTGATTCTCAACATTGGCTGACAGCAAGAAGGACCACACACCACCATTATTCACAACCACCATCATCATCCTTATCGAGTCAACCCATCACCATCTTGTCACCACCTTCATCTTCGAGAACAGTACACCCATTGTCACTGCTGATCCTTCTCCAGTTCCACTGTTAGACCACCATCACCCATCACCATCTTTCTCTATTTTTCACTGTCAACCATCATAACCCTCAGCCATCTCACCATCTCTTCTTTTCCTGATTCCTTCACTGAACCAGAGATCCACGATATCAGTCTCTCTCTCTCTCTCATTTACTCAACCCCCACATTTGACCACATTGGTTTCTTGCTTATTGATTGCGTGGTTGTGTCGAAAATCATGAATAGCTAAATTCCTCCGAGTTTTTGGATGAGTAATTATTAAAAATTATCAATTGATTTATTTTGAAGAGTTGATTACCGGATAAAATTACAAAAAAATGAAACAGAAACACTCCCTGCGAAGGAGATCGTTGCAGACGGTGATGGAACGGAGAGGGAGGTGGAGCTGCAACGGCAACAGACTTGGATTGTGCTATGAGTAGAGCCAAGAAAACGGGCCGAGCCCGTCAGCTCGGCCCTTTGAAGCCTTATTAAGTCAAGGGTCGGGCTTGTATTTTGGAGGCTAAAAATGGAATCGGGCCTACAAGGGCCAGCCCTATAGGGCCTCGGGCTTAGAAGGGCCAGCCCTATAGGGCCACGGGCCGACCCTTTTAATTTTTTTATCCTGTGTATATCATACTATATAATTTATTTTGGGTCAAAACTCCAATTCATTAAGCCATTACCCAATG
>JBAGKO010000016.1:8511511-8527403 GCA_037177275.1 Acacia concinna
TATTATCGACGTTAATTTTGACTATTAATTAATTAAAATATTAAGCTGACAATCTATATGTCATCCAATTTATTTTTGTTAAAGTGAAAATTTGTTCGAAAAGTGTATTTGTTATCTAATTCATCATTTTAAAAATTAGATTTAAAATTTTCAGAGCAAATTTTCACCTTAACAAAAATAAAGTGGATAATATGTGGACTGCTAGTTCAATATATTTAGTTAACTAATGGTCAAAATTAATAGAGATAATGACTAGAACATTGCCTCTTCTAAAATTTTCATGACAAAATTGCCCTTGAGAGAAAACTTCCGGGACAATTTTACCCCTTAACCCTATATATATATATATATATATATATAAAATCCTTCCAGTATTTTTCATATACATCATAAAAACATTAAACTTTATTAATTCTTCTATAAAATGATCCATTTGTTTGATTCTTTTTTTTTAACAATAAAATTATTTGCTTGATTCAGACAATTACAAATCCAACAATCAACATCCTTAGTTACAAATATCTCATTTAATTCTTAAATGTAACTTTCAGTTTTCTGGAATTTCTGTTTGTTAATTATCATTTTCGAATTTAAAGGTCATTTTCTCACAAGTTGTTCCAGCTAGTTATTTACTAGGAGGATTTTTAATTTCTAGAAGTGGTTGCGTAGTCAAGTGACGCATGTCCGCCATGTGCACTGAGTTTCCAGGTGTTCACTCTCTCTCCAAAATTCAAAGCTCTTTTATGGCTTTTGGTTTTATCTCTCTCTTCCTTAAAAAAGAAAAAAGAAAAAAGAAAAAAGAAAAAAGAAATCTTTATCGTTTAAACTTTAATTTCAAATCTTCTCATTCCTCAATATATAGTAATCTCTCTCCCACGTTCCACCCCAAGCTCACTCCGTCACTTCACAATCCCCTGAAATATCTCGCAGCCGCAAGATTTGAAAATGCAGAGAACCACGCCGGTGAGGAAGCCAAAATCTTCTACCTCAGATCTTCTCACATGGTCGGAAGCTCCTCCGGCTGAATCCTCCCCCGCCGTCACCGGCCCCGGCAGCCGCTCTCGTCAGGTTACTATTAGCTCCGTACTTATGGTTTCTTTTGATTTAGGTTCATTCTCACGCATATGTTTACTTTGTTGTTGATCTTCCCTCATCGAATTCGCAGCCGGCCGATAAAATTAGCAAGGTGCTTCATGGAGGTCAGGTCACTGAGGAAGAAGCACGGAGTCTCGAGAAGGCGTAAGATTCGTTACTAATTCTCTTGTGCTTCTCATTTTTGGTTTTTTTCTTTCCCTTTAAAATTTGGGTATGCGTTCTTGTTGAAAATGCATGGACCGTCAGATCTGCTATTTTTTCCAGTTCAGTTTTAGTTTGTTTGCCCCTTGATCTGATTTTTTTTCCTTTAATTTTCATTGTTCCTTCTTTTTGAGCTTTGTATTTGACGGTCACGGCATATAACTTCTTTCGCAATGCCGATCTATTTTGTGATCTTCATAGACGGCTAACCGGTGTGTTCTGTTTAGCTCACAAATTGAAAGTTCCCAAATACCAAGGATAATAATGTAAATTACCGTAAATTCTGGGATTTCTGGTTCAAAGCATGTGTAGAATTTATATTTAAGTTGAATTTGTAGCTTCGAAATTCATGCCTTTTTCTAAGTTTTGAAGATGGATGGACAGGATACTCCATAGGCTGCTGGAATCGTGCGACATATAGACGTTCGTAAATCCCATCAAACGAAATGCTAGACAAAATTCACTGATGATTTGCCCAATCATTGTCACACTTGCGAGTCCTAGACTCTAGAGATTCTTATGCACAGGGATTTGATTCCTATTATGCCTTTCACCTCTCTCCTATTCCCAAACCTCCCAGAAATAAATGATAAAAATAAAAAAGTAATATGATTACAAAAGATGGTTATGAATTCCCTTTTTTTTTTTTTTATTTCTTAGTTTGGGATTACTGTTATTTTCTTTCATATTGCATTGCTAAACATCTCTGATCTTAACCATCAAGTGTCTTACATGTGCATGCACTGTACATTGTTATTATTATGTAAACTATAATACATTCTATGGTCAACTTAGAAACATCATTTTAATCCATTCTTGATGCTGAGCTTTTACATATCTATTCTTCACAGAAAACCTTGCTCCGGGTATAAAATGAAAGAGATGACTGGAAGTGGCATATTTTCGGCTGGTGCTGAAGACAGTGCATCAGAGTCCCAATCTGCTTCAAATAACAAAACCGGCCTGCGTATGTATCAGGTATTATAGGATGAATTCCTCGGTGCGGCATATCATAAAACCAAGTCGATATTTCTCAAATATCAAACTTTGTGTATACACTTCTTGATCATGTTCTAAAATTTTCCTCTTTGCATGCAATTGCATCTCAGCAAGCAATGAATGGAATTAGTCAGATATCCTTCAGTACTGAAGAAAGTGTTTCACCTAAGAAGCCTACCTCAATAACTGAAGTAGCTAAGCAGCGCGAGCTGAGTGGGACATTGAAAAGTGAATCAGACCCGAAGGCAAAGCAAATTTCCAATGCCAAGTCCAAGGAACTCACTGGAAATGACATATTTGGCCCCCCTCCTGAAATTGTGCCTCGTTCAGTGGCTGCTGCACGCACTCAGGAATCAAAGGAAAGTAAAGATATGGGAGAACCAGCTCCTCGTAATGTGCGCACCTCAGTTAAAGTTTCCAATGTGAGATTTTCCATCACAATCTTTCCTTCCCCTGAATCTTTTCGCTTTATATCCACTAACTGAAATAAGAAAGAAAGGCTTTTTCTTAAATCTTTTTACGGTAAATCGGTTTGTTTCAAATTATGCTGTTACTTTCACTTGCTTTTTCCATATTCCTTGCCTGACTCATTAGTGTTATGTTTCATTCATATGCTTTCCTGTTTGGATCTATATGGTTAAAACAGCATCTTGACCAGAGTGTTTTTGTTTCTACCCCCTCCTTCTGTGTAGCCTGCGGGTGGGCAAAGTAAGATCTTTATTGGCGAAGAACCACCTAAGACATCAAAGAAGATTCTTGACCAGAAGTTCGCAGAGTTAACCGGCAATAATATTTTCCATGGAGAAGCTTCACCAGGATCCACGGACAAGCATCTGAGTAGAGCTAAACTGAGGGAAATGACTGGCAGCAACATATTTGCTGATGGAAAGGCTGAAACCAGAGACTGTTTACGTGGCGCTCGCAAACCTCCTGGCGGAGAAAGCAGCCTCACCTTGGTCTGAGTTTATAACAATGATAATGTTTTAGTCACATTTAGGTGTGTAGGCATTTTACTAATTCGTAAGGACTTATTCATGTTTTGACTTGAAGGAACAATGTGTGACCATGACAAGTTCATCACGTATCAGATCTCATGTTTTGAGCCTTTTAGAAGATAAATCATGGATATAGTTGTTGGCTCTTTAATGTTGTTTCAATGTTTCTGATCCTCCCCAGCCCTGGTGAAACAATCTGTGTAAAAGAATTTCCTTTGCCAGTATGAACAAATGAAACCTCCTTGGAAGTGACCTAATGATTTGTAGTGGTAATTGACTTGTGTTTTAATTAACATTTTAATTTAATTCTTAGCACCATAGTATTCATGGAATATATAATACCATTTGGGTCCTAGACATAGTATGTAGGATGAATTTTAATTTCTATATATACAATATTTTTTTAATTTCTAAATATACAATACGTTTAAATTTCAGGTTAAAAACAAATCTCACCAAATTAGAGATAATAATGACTTACATTAAGGATAGCAAGAGTAGATAATAAAACCATACGTTTAAAAATATTGGATATCTTCACCGCCTGCTAATTCAAATTCAACATATTCTAAAAGCCACCATGATTTATCACGTAACAAAATTAAAACTGAGGCCAGAATAGCAATGTCAGGAGCATCGCACTTAGCAACAGGGCCAACAAAGTATTACCAACGTTCAGACAGACAATACACAGAAAGATTCAGTAACAGACGATGATAACGAAGGCTCATAACCTGACCAGCAGTCCTACGACTACTGAAACAGATCAAGAAGCATTTTTTTTCAATTATCACCATGACCAATTAATGCAAGAAGCATTTTCTCGTAGTCTCCAGAGGCGTCATTTGATATTGCTCGGTCCAGAGGAACACTATTTCTTCTTTGGTATTCCTCCTTAATTCTCTCCATGTCAACCTCAGATCTGGTAGTAACCACTCTTGTAAGCGCCCATTCATCAGTTCCCAGCTTGTTTATAGCCATCCTCAAAACTTTCTCAAAATACTTCTCAGGGAAGGTTAAACACTTAATTGTAGATCTCAACAGTTTTAGATATTCATCTTCCGGATTGGATTTCAGATCCTGAGGCCAGAACACTTTTTTCAGTTCAACTTCAACATGAAATTTTCTAAACCTTTAGATTAAGTTGTAAAAGATTAATCGACAAGGTGATATCCGTTGGCCAAATTGCCTCGATAGATTAATTGACAGTGTTTTTCAGCTAGTATCAATTAGTTTCACGTGAGAGTGATACCTTGTTTATAGCATTCCCAAAGTTATTGTTGTAGTGATTGAGTGTTGCATTCAACTGTGCTTTACTTCTTGTAGTTATAATCCTGATCACTTCCTCATCATTGTAAGCCTTCTCTGCAATCTTCTCATGAAGCAATTTTGCCTCTGATTTTGCCAATGTCATGTTCACCTCTTCTCCCTCATAACGAAATGTACTCACAAGAGGAACTAGCAGCTGTTACCAGAGCACCCGGATAAGTTTTGTAATCAAAATGCATAAAGACATGAAAAGAAAGTAAAAGAAAAGACTCCAAATTTGACCCATTTGACAAGCATGATGATGCATAAACAAAAGGATGTTAAAATTTAGGAGTCATCATCCAATGCCGACCCTAGCAATTCACAATCCAGATAAGAAATTGGACGAAATAAAGAAATGAACAACATACGTTTGTTTTTCTTTCTGTACCACTCAGTTTTTCTAATAAAATGGCATGCGTGAAGAAGAAGATCCATGTTAAATAATTTGCTTGAAGTTAATTGTGATTTGAAGGCTTCGTTTTCTTCAACATACATTTTTGGCTCTGCTGACCGTAATGTAAGTTCTCAAAGGAAAAAGGGTGTAAATTTTGGAAGATTTTGATTGAAGAAAAAGGAATAACCCCTTTAAAATTACAACATGAATGAGTAACATTTTCAAAGCAAGAAAACTGCCTTCCAAAAGTTACAAATTTCTACCTTGCGGAAGTCTCCAGACGTATGATAGGCCACGTCCTCTTCAAGGGATCTCTTAAAACGGGCTTGATATGCTTGCTTTACCTTAAACAGATCAAGTGAAGATCTGGTGCTGGCAATTTCCATAAGAACCCAATTGTTTGAAGTCATCCTCTTAGTAGCTTCATTAGCTAAAAATGCATCACGCTCGGCAGGACCCAAAGCCCACAGCAACACAATTCGCTGTTAAATTCAAAATATCAAACATTAAACAGCGTAATAAATGAATAGCTTCATAACAGCACCTTCCTCTTTACTCAGGGTCATTCTTAGGCTAGACTAAAACCACAATTTGGTGATGGAAAATTTAAGCACTAATTGTGACATTGAATTTTCTGACAAATAAACCACCGCCAAATTCAGAATAGAACAAAGAATACATCGAAAGGTTCAAACTAACCTCAAAGTCACTAGAAAGTTCCTTGTCTAAGGAACTAAGAAGATCTTCGCCATAAGTAGCTGCATATGTTTCAGAAATCAACTTACGCTGAGATGCATTTCTGTGAGCCAGGATAGATATTATCAAATCTTCATTTGTTCCCCAACCTGCAAATATATTTCACAACGAGCAATTATTGACAGGCAAGTAACACTAGGTGAATGAGACTGATTAATTAGTTCTTAGAAGAGAAACACATTGTTCAAGTTATCACAATTCGCAAACAATGGAGCCTGGTAACCCTAGAAATGGAGAAATATGCCTTCTCTTTGTTTTATTGTGTAAGGAAACTACCACACCGCTCATGAAAGGTGAAATAAAAGAAGTGAAAATTAATGAGGAACAAAATAATATTATAAACACAAATCTCTAATAAGAGCATCATTGTAGCTATAAAGCAATAAACTTAAACCGCATCTCTGATCGCCAACAGATTCAACAAAACTGCAAAAATACTAGGAATAAAGGCCACAAAACTTTAAAGACCGGAATCATGCTTAGAAGCAAGGCTCCCAAAAGGAATATTGTGCTAGGAAAAAGTAAGCCTAGGAATTTAACAACTATAGGCTTTTGCCCCGGTAACTGAAATGTATCCACAATGATTCCATGCTTTATAAAAAAAAAAAAAAAAGACTTCTTTTCAAAAGCAAATTCCACGTCATGCAAAAACTGATGAACAGACCTATGACGAGCGTAAGCAGCAAGATCACATATCATCAAACTCAAGCATCAGTTACAGGGATCAGATGAATAAACGCACCACAAAAATTTCGGTTTAAGCAAAACTTCAGAATCATCAGTAAATTTCACGCAATGCATAAACCGAACAGACATATCACCAGTGCTAGCAGCAAGATCTCATATGATCAAACACAATGACCAGTAACAATGATAGATCAGATGTACAATAAGAATTAGGATTTAAGTAAAACTCCAATATCATCATTAAAATATCGTAAAGTAAAACCCACACGATCAGATCACAATAACGAGAAATTCCAGACCGGTCTCAGAAATCCGTCCATTCAACAGATCAATCAATGATCCGTAACATAAATCAAATCCAAAAAACTAGCGCAGGGAAAATATACAATAAGAGAGTTAATCATTTCAGTGCAGTGATCTAAAAAAGGAGCTCAGTACCTACAAAAGCTTTCCGCAATTGCTCAGCATCCTCGGAAGGGGAAGGAACTTGAGCGGGCACCTTCAAAGTCGCCATAGTCGCTCTTCGTCAATCAATCGATCTGAACCTGCAATTGGATGGAGGAAAGCGGAAACAATGTGACTCGTAAAACCGATATATAAATGAGAAGATGATGGTGATCTTGTTCAGGCAAGAATTACTATTATTAGTGTAGTCATGTAGTGACTGTGTGAATTTGTGAAATCGTGAATCGCTTGCTGGATCCACATTCTACAAAACTGCCACGTACCAAAAAAAACAAAAGAAGCATCATGTAACGTAATGAACCGATTGGGCACCTAATTGACTTTTTATAGTTGGTTTGATTTCACTTTTGCAACGTAGGCTTACCTAAATTGGGATATAATTTGTCCCACATACTTATCTTGTAATGCGTAGTAGTTATTCTTAAAAGTTAATTTAAATTCTAAATTATAAATTAATATGTAATCCAATAATTAGAGCTAATGACATGGTTTTAATCGTGGGTTGAATTCGCCCAAACTGAAATATAGATGGTTTGGATTTAGAAAAAATGTAATTGCTTTTTAGCAGATTTTTTAGGTTCAAACTCATATGGGCTCAACCTGTGACGGGTTAGACCAGTGGGTTCACAGTTAACCGTTTTTGTTTTTTATTTTTTTTTTAAATATGTGAACTTGTGAAGGTCTAAAATAAGTTCAGGATTAGTCCACCTAAAAATAAATGACAAACATAAATGAATAAAAAGACAAATGAGAGATAGTGCTTTACGATCTTGGTTTATTAATATTTTGGAAAATCTCTCAGCTAGCTAGTAACAAACTAAGAGCCCGTTTGGTGGTGACTTATGAAAAATGACTTATTTTTATAAGTGGCTTATGGTAAGTAACTTATAAAAATAAGTAACTTATGAGAAGTCAATTGTGTTTAGATGGGAGTAGCAGAAATGACTTATTTTCATAAGTCACTTTTGTTTGGATGAGATAAGTAGAAAAGTGACTTATGATGATTTTTTAGTGAATTTTATGTTGAATTTTTTTTTCTTATATTTTGAGAAAAGATGTTGTAATGTATGTGAAAAAATAATACTGATTATATGGAGCGAGAATTCTTTTTCCACATTCCCCAAATGTCTTTTTTATAGTACATCTCAAATTCAAATGATAATAGTTGAAAACCTCGTTATAATTTTTTTGTCTCCTGAAGTCTGAAAGGCTGTGATGCGCCATTCCCTGCCTTTGCCAATTGCCACCCCATCTCTCACTGTTTTTATCTTTTAAAATATACCTATTTCTTTCTCTCATTCTTCTCCAAAAAAAAATATATATGTTTACGGGTGAAGAATATTGCAACTTTGTGAGGGCACCGTAAAAAAAGAAAAAGACGCACATCACTCCCTTTTCGTGAATCAAAGGCAACCCCAACGACAACACTAACCAACTCACTCACTCACTCAAAGTATTCTACCTCCAACGACAAACTACGTCTTCTATTCAACATAAACTCAATTAATGAATCGTCCAAAGAATCCGTAATTATCTATGCCAATTAATAATTCTTAATTACAGCCAGACTTTCTATTTCATAATTCATATTCATCATCGCCCCCACATCTTCCCAGTAAAAGAAAACAAAAATGAACTTTTTTCTTCCCTCATGTTCAGTAATGGCAGTCCACCAACGCCGGAGCAGACAACACCAGAGGCTTGGGCGCCGATGTGAACTGAAACTTGGATTCCCGGAGATCGTCCTCTGGCGCTGGCAAATTGAGATCCAATTCAAGAATGTTCCTGGGCTTCACTCCCATAGCGGTGGTGTTGGCCGATGCTCTGTGCCTCCTCATGTGGCCCACCTAATGCTTGCCCAGACGTAAACGCCGACCCACATATCGAACACTCATAAATCTTCGCCTTGTTGCTCGCTAATTGAAGAGAAATCTGAGAGGTTCTTTTCAACTGATCTTCCCCTGCTTCTTCAACCTCAAAACCTGTCGTAACTTGTGCCGCTGCGGCGGGTTTTGAGGTTGAAAAAGAGTGGAGCCTTGTGAGTGGGTGAGACCGAACAGTGGCGGAGAGAAGAATGGAGCCTCGCGAGATTGCCTGGGTGAGAGAGATGATGCAGATGGGTGTGGGTGGTGAGAGAGATGCGTGCAGATGGGTGTGGGTGAAATGAGTGCACATGGGTAACAGTAAAAAACGCTAACGCCTTCTCTGAAAAAGCTCCCTCTCCTAGCTTATCATCTTCAGTCACTTTTGACTAAAAGTGACTTATCACAGTCAATCAATGCCAAACGAATAAAATACCCACTACTGCTTAACGCTTTGAGAAGTTAAAAAACGCTCACTCCAAACAAACAAGCCCTAAATAAATTGAAAATATTCTGTGTCAATATTCAATAATGTTCATATTTTAGTCTTGCAACACAAACATAGAAATAGAAGGATGATAGACTCAGAAGAAGAAAAAAGGGAAGCCATACAATGAGCAGAAGGTCCTGGAGGATGATGCAATATTGAGAAGATCTGATTTCATAATACATGTACAATCGTGTGAAACTGTGAATAAGAATGCCACTTATAAAATAAGTTATGTGTTACAATCAAAAAAATGCAATGGGTTACCCAGTGGACTTATTAGTTATTATCTATTAGTTGTATCAGCTTCTTAACTATTTTTTTATTGTTTGGTTCTGAGTTATGATGTTCTAGAAAAAAAATTTTCAATGTCCTTTTTTTTAAAAAAAAAAAGTTCGCAAAATAGGGGAAAAAATGGGCTGGCCCGCCCAAACCGCTAGTCCAGCGATCCTTGTTTAGGCTTAGTAAATGCTAGCCCATATAAATGTATGTCTTTTTGGCCCGAACCCATATGGTTCCAACCTGTGGTGGTCTAGGCTAAAACCAGTTATCCGCCCATATTACCGACTCTACTAATAATATTATGATTAAATAATTTATTTAGTTTAATTAATATCTAAAGAACCAATTATAACATATATTTAGGATAAAACAATATTTTTTGCATTTATTAAGATCATATGTATGTATGTATGTATAAAAAAAAGATCATAAATATATACTATAATTCTCATGACACGGCGGTTTTCATGGTCGACTGCAACAAGGAGAACGGAAGCATATCCCCTAAGAAACCTTTTCTTCAAAATGTCATCTCCACCCTCAAATTTAAAAATGATTAGTTCAAATGTCATATTTAATAAGGACTAGACTTATCTTAAATTATTTAAGTTAAGTAGATCTATGAGGCCAATTAAAGTGTGCCATGTGTATTATTTTTTTATGTCAACATTTAATTCCAAAACATAATTTAACACCATTAACCCCAAAATACGATTTAACATGGAAAAAATATACACATGGCATACTATAATTGACTTTATGGACCAATTTGACCTAAGTAATTTGATATAAATTTTATCCATTTAGTAAAGCTCTTATTATAATATGTTATATTTTTTTAGGTTAATATAATATTTAGTCGTTATAGTTTGCTCATGTTTTGATCGGTCCTTGTAGTTTTAAGCCATAGGTTTTAACGTTGAAATTTTATTATGTTTACAAAGTTAGTCCCTGTAATTTATGAAGGACCTAAACTTAAATTCAACGGTGTAATGTTTTCCTTAAATTGCAAATGTGGAATGCAGCATAACATGTTAGAGGTTCCAAAAATTAAATTTAAAATCACATTCTTTTTTCTCATTTCACAGCCTACTCCTCCTCTTCTCGTCTTCTTTTCTCTCCTCTCTAATCCTCATCATTTTTCCAGCACCATTGCTAGCTATGGATCCCGAGCTGCTTGGTTTTCTTTATAAAAAAATTGCAGGTAGGTCCCAATTAGTAAACTTTATTGCACTTAGATCCCACGAAATCATCTAATTGCGGTGATATCTTAAGGGACCTAGATGTAATTATTTTAAAAAGCAAAATAACTTATTTGCTCAAATTCCATTAAAACATGTTATTAGGTACTCAAAAGTTGTTATTAACTTGTTCAGACCTTATCAAAATGTGTTGCGTAATTTTGATAATTTTCATGGTTTACATTTGGAAGTCATACATAATTATAATCATTAACACTCCTCACAATATAATACTCCATCGATGCTTCACTCATGTCGCGGATGAACTTTCTTATGTTTCTTTTTCTTTTTGGAAAAGAACAAGACTTGTCGTTTTGTGCACAACACGTCTCATCAGGTGCTTAAAAGTTGTTATTAACTTGCCCAGAACCTGTCAAAATGTCCTGCGCAATTTTGATGGTTTCATGATTTACATTCGAAAGTCATATATTATTATAATCATTAACACTCCTCACAATATAACACTCCATCGATGTCTTGTTCGTGTTACGGATGAACTTTCCTGTATTTCTTTTTTTTTTTTTTGGGGAAAAGAACAAGATTTTCCATTTTGTACACAACGCGTCTCATCAAGTGCTCACAAGTTGTTATTAACATGTCCATAACCTGTCATAATGTGTTGAGTAATTTTGATGGCTTTGATGATTATTTACATTTGGATGTCATATATTAGTATAATCATTAACACTTCTTATAGTATAATAATCCATCGATGCTTCATTCATGTCGCGGATAAACTCTCTTATGTTTCTTTTTTTAAAAAAAAAAATCTCAAGACTTGTCGTTCTGTGCTCAAAGTGTCTCATTAGATGCTCAAAACCTGTTATTAATTTGTCCAGAACCTGTCAAAATGTGCTACGTAAATTTGAAGGAAGATCATGAGTTCAAACGACACAATCAAGAAATAGGCGATCACTAGATGATAATTGGATGATGCTAGCAGCCATGCCACCAAGCTAACCACCAGACGATGCGACGCTAAGATAGAAATTTGGCGTGTGAGAGAATGGAGAGTCGAGAGAATCTTGTTGCTAAAAGAGGATAACAACTTAAGATGATGTGACGCTGAAAGAGGCAACAACCATATGATGACCAACCAACGCTTGCAGCTATGACATCGCCAACCACTAGTCAATGCGATGTTGATCAAGTGTTATGAGAACGAAGAGTTGCAAGCTTTAATCCACAAATTCCCTTCTAATTCAATTTTAATTGAATTTGGGTAAATAGGTCATTTTCTTTTTGAAATAATTGCATCCAGGTCCTTTGAGACATCATCACAATTAGATGATTTTGTGGGACTTAATTGTAATAAAATATGCTAACAGGGACCTAACTGAAATTTTCCCTTTCTTTTCTTTACATGTGCCTTGTTTTTTTTTTTTTAACTTTTCTTTTTCTTCTTTACCTTATAATTTTTTTGGGTAGAACTGACCTTATAATATTATAATAAATAAGTTACTCTGTGCCACATATTTTGAAATGCAAAATATTTTAATAGTACTCATTTTTATATGTTTCCAACAATTAATTTTTATTTTACATATATCATAATATAATTATAATTTTTTTTAGAATTTCAATAGTGTCCGCTCGCTAATGTAATTCAAAATGAACTTTTGTGATTTTGTTAATTTTTTTATTTATTTGAATTAAGGCCCCGCATGCTTAATAATGTGGTTAATTTTTCTTTCTGTTATACTATAATTAATACTTTGTAATGTTTTTATTTTATAATTAATATTGTTTTGCCATATCATTAAAAATAATATTAATATGGATGAATAATTAATTATATTTAAATTATTATATATTTATATAATATTGTATTAATTTAATTATTACATTACTGATCTGACCAAAATGTCCAGCCGATCCAAGTGTTTGAAGTTTGAACCATGAGCTGTTAAATTAGGGAAGGTAGGAGATTGCTTTGATTGTGTTGCTAGATCATTGAATCATGTTTTTCACTGCTTAGCTTTCTCCAGGAACTCGAATCATCTGGTGCTTTCAATAGCAACATCCCATATTAATTAAATATATTGCTCCAAACACCACAACTCGGCGTTTATCTTAATTATAAAATATTCAACCATTGGGAAGAAGATGGCTTGGGGGTTGGACCAACAAGGTGTGACAATGGCTGCCTAAAAATAGTTGGATATGGTCGACGGACGGTGAGGCGTTAGACGGTACGAGGGAAGACGCGCCTTTAGAGCCAGCGAAGGAAATTATAAATGCAACACAGATGGACCGAATCTTCTTCGCTGGAGGGTCTGACGATCTGATATGTGGGGAGGATGCTTCTATTGGAAGTTTGTTTCACTTCACAGTAAGTTCCATGGAGAAATGATCTTTTTTTTTTAAAAAAAAATTAAACCATATGCCATGTCAGCAAAAATTAACTGTATTAGAGACAAATCAGCAAACTTAACAGCGTTAACTTTAAATTTAGGTCTTTAATAAAGTACAGGGATTAACTTTGTAAACTGAATATAACTTTAGGAACTAATACCTTCGGTTTGAAACTACATGAATTATAACCAAAATTAGGGTAAACTATAAGGACCGAATGTTATATTAGTGTTATAAATAAATAGAAAAGAGAGATAAAATATAAAAGTATGAGAGAATAATTCTTATTAACTATTAAGGTGTATCAAGTACATAATACATGCATTTTATTTATTGGTATAACTATGCAATATCTATAGAATCAATATCTGTAGATTTAATAACAATAAGAGATAAATATGTGATACTAAAGATATTAAATATAATGGGAGATATAAACATCCACACAAATATTATATTCATAATACTCCCCCTTAGGTGTCCATTATATATGAATGTGTCTCGTTAAAAACTTTAACGAGGAAAAATCCAATGGAACAAAAACCTAGCTAAAGAAAATAGTTAATCATTCATTGATACACAAGAGTATATCATTCATTGATACACTGTCCAATGCTGCTTCATTAAAAACCTTTCTAGGAAAATCCAGTAGAACAAAATCTAGATAAGGGAAACAGAGTGTAGTGTGTATTGACTCCCTCTCTTGACGATGTCACAAGAAATCTTTGAGTCTTCAAAGACCAATGTTGTGGACGAACTTTTTAAAGATTGTGCTTGGAAGAGACTTGGTGAACAAATCTACTAGATTTTCATTGGAGCAGATCTTCTGGATATTTATCTTACTATCCTTTTGAAGGTCACGAGTGAAAATGAATTTTGGTGCAATATGCTTTGTTCTATCTCCCTTGATGTATCCTTTTTAAGTTGGGCAATACATGTAGTATTATCCTCATATAAAATTGTTGGGATCATTTTGCTTGAAGATAAACCACAATTGGTTCGTATGTGATGCATTACTGACCTCAACCATACACATTATCGACTTGTTTCATGCATAGCTATAATTTCTGCATGATTAGATAATGTAGTTGATATAATCTGTTTCATAGATCTCTATGAAATTGATGTACCTCCACATGTAAATAGATAACTTGTTTGAGATTTACTATCATGTAGATTAGATAAAAATCCAGCATCTGCATAACCAGTTAGTTCATACTTGTATACAGTTGAGTAGAATAGCCCATATTCATGTGCCTCTAAGGTAACGAAAAATATGCTTCACTCCATTCCAATATATTCGTGTTGGTGAAGAACTATATCTTGCTAATAAATTAACAGAAAATGATATATTAGGACATATGTGTTTAGCAAGATACATTAGTGTTCCAATAGCACTTAAGTATGGTACTTCTGGACTAAGTAATTCTTCATCACCTTCTTTACTAGTTACCCAAGGTCTAACGGATTTTTATCCACTTGTGAATAGTTTATAGCCATTGAGGTATATAATGGATATGACTTATCAATGTAAAAATGGCCAAGGACTTTCTTTGTGTAGGCTCTTTGATATACAAAAATCTCACCTTTTCAGGTATTCAATCTATAACCAGCACAAAATTTTGTTCTTCCCAAGTCCTTCATTTGAAATTCTTCCTTCAAATGATAAATTTTCCTTTGAAGCTCTTCAGGAGCTCCAATGATGTTGATATCATCATCATAAACAACAATTATAGTAAACTCATTTCCACATCTTTTTTATAAAAATGCATGGGCATATTGAATCATTTTGTATCCTTCTTTTAAAAGATACTCACTGAGATGGTTATACCACATGTGCCTTGATTGCTCTAGGCCATACAATGACTTATTTAATTTAATTAAGTACTGTTTTCGAGAACTTGAATTAAATGCTTTTGGCATATCGAGTCCTTCAGGGACTTATGCTTCTGGCACTTTGAGTCCTTCAGAGACTTTTATGTAATTATCATTGTCAAGTGAACCATATAAATATATAGTCATGACATCCATTAAACATAGATCAAGCATTTCATTTACTATTAGGCTAATCAAATAACCAAAAATTAGTCGCATCAACTTCTAGTGAACCTTCATTAAAATCAATATTGTATCTTTGTGTAAATTCTTGGGCTACAATATGTGCCTTATATATTGTAATTTCACCCTTTGCATTTCTGTCACACAAAGACCCAATTGTATCCAACTGGCTATATATCTTCAGTTGTAAAGACTACAGATTCAAAAACTTTTCATTTAGCCAATTATTTCAATTATGCATTAATGGAATCTTTCCATAAGGGCCAATCCTTCCTTTGTTGGCACTCACTAATGGATTTTGGCTCATGTTCCTCATTATCATTCATTAAAGCATATGCTATATTATAATCAAATATATCATCAACGCTGACTTCATGTCGGCTCCATCGTAATCAATTTATAACATAATTTATTGAGATCTCATTCTTTTAATATATTTTAGGTATTCGGGTCTGGTCTATGACTACTACATTCTTTTCTAGAGATATTAATTTTTCAGGAGTTGGCTCTTCTGGAGCTACTAACTTCCTTGACTATCCTCTATTTAACCATTTACATTCTTGGCTCCTTTTCTCTTTTAAGGATTTTTATGTTTAAAACGATGGGCCTTCTATGCCTAAGGTGTACTGTAAATTTATAATAGTTTGTCCTTTGGAGACATCAATTCAGATAAGAGTATAAGTAGTTGGGACATGTGACTTTGT
>JBAGKO010000016.1:8548162-8559753 GCA_037177275.1 Acacia concinna
ACAAATTATTCTACAAGTCGTTTTACTATAGAATGAGTCGTCTACAGTGGATGACTACAAAAGGCCCCCCGGCAGATACATGCGTAGCTGTTTCAGTGTTCCATTAGGATGAAGAGCACGCATGCCTAGCTTCTGCGCTTTCTTTAAAATCATATGCATTCATACCTCCATTCATCGTCATTCAAGTCATTCACTCCTTCCTTCCTTTACTTATGCCTTCCTCAATTGCATTCTCAATCTTCCTACCTCTCTTCCTTAATTCCCTACATTCTCCATCTTCCTCCCTCTCTTCCTTCATTCTTCATTCAGTCTATTCACTTCTTCTTTTTCAACATTTTCAACTTCTTCCTTTATATTCATTGACAAACACTTTTTTCTTCAGCAACATTTAGTTCTTCAGCTTTGTTCTTCACTTTCATTTAGGATTCATATAATTATAGTAAGTAATGCTGTATATGATTTCTTTGAGATGTACATGTTGAAATATTTTTAATGATCTTAATAATTATGACGTTGCTATTTATTTTATTTGTAGGTGTTCTGTATTCTTTATTTTAATAACATAATAATACAATAACATATTCATAACAAAATAATACAATTAAATTTAAGATTTTCATATCTTACACTTCATATTAATAATGTAACACAATATACATACAGTTAAATATGAGGTTCCTCTTTGCTCCTTCAAGTTCCTCAAGAATACAGAACATTTACAAATAAAATAAATAGCAACATCATAAATACTAAAATTATCAAAAATATTTTAAAATGTACATTTCAAACAAAATATGTACAGCATTACTTACTATAATTAGAGGAATCCCAAATGAAGGTGAAGAAGGGAGCTGAAGAACAAAGTGCTTGTGAATGAATATAAAGGAAGGAGTTGAAAATGTGGAACAAGAAGAAGTGAAGAGACTGAATGAAGAATGAAGGAAGAGACGGAGGAAGATGGAGAATGCAGAGAATGAAGGAAGAGAGGTAGGAAGATTGAGAATAGGCGTGAATAAAAGAAAGGAAGGAGTGAATGGTTTGAATGAGGATGAATACGTATGATTTTTTAAGGGAAAGAGATGAACGAAGGTGTATTATTTGAAGTGACAAGAGGGTTGAAAAATTTAAAGAAAACGCAAAGGGGAAGGCATGTATGCTCTGCAAAAGCCTGAATCATCTACGCGGCCGGGGGGGGTTCCAGTTACTATAGCGACTTGACAAGTCGCTATAGAAACTGCAACAAACTACTGTAGAATGACTTGCCCAATATTTTCTTCCCAAACTCCTATTTTCAACGCAAATCGTGCTAAGCGCAAATCGTTCCAACTAAGCACGATTTGTAGTGTTTTATTGCCTTAAATACTTTTTTTATTGTACTATTTTGTTAAATACTTTCGCTGTTCATCCTATATCATTAAAAAAGCCTAACTCACAGGACCCTAGGTTTGAATTAGCTTTTAAGAATAGCTTTTACAGATTTCAAAGTAAATATATGAGATGAGTTTTGTCTCAATTTGCACAAACCTAAATTTAGGGGTTTCCCAAACACCCTTAACTCTCTAACAAGAACTATGACTTTGTTAAATGTCATGATTCTTTAATATATTGATAGGACCTTCGGGGCTATCAATTCATGGAACACATTATTCCAGGATGAGTATGGTTCAAGGGATAGGGCCTGGTTATCTAGAACAAATATATGTTGGGCATCCTACGCTCTCTTGAAACAAAATATTCAAAAGAAATTGGGTCAAGGAAGGTGCATTTTAAAGTTTAAAACCTGTATTATTTTTTGGATTTTCTTATATTATTTTCTTAGCAAAAAAAAAAAAAGGAACTTCGAAAAAAACTGGGAAGTGTCATTCAGTTAAATACTGAACATGCTCACATACGTCACATACGTCACGGGTTTGAATGTGGATCAACGTTTAAGTGGTCATTGAGACTAAAAATCCTCACATACGTCACGGGTTTGAATGTGGCATTAGAATAAGGAGGGCATGGTTCGAAACTTCGAATTGCACAATAGGGGCAAATCATCAACTGAACATGCTCCAAATATTGCGTTGTACTTGTACCCAAGAAAGCCATGGTGAGGATTCAGGAGGAGCCTTAAAACAACAATAATTTCTGGTCGAGAATTAACAGCGTTACGCGTTGATGGCCAATTCGTCAAATCCGATCTACGGATCACCAACGACGCCGTTTTTGAAGCATCGCTATATTTCTCAACTGGCAAGAAAGCTGTTCAAAAGGGGAGACAAAAGAGATTGGCTTCGCATCAGATCAAACCCGGAGGTTGAAGAAAAGAAATTCGAAGTCGAGAGAGAACCAGTCAACCGTAGTTTTTGTAGTCGCCAGCAATGGCGACACCTAAGTCCAGAGGTAGCAATCAGGGCTCACGCGGGAGTGGGATGAGTACAAGGATTTGGTTCTTTTCGATCCTTCTCACCTTGCAATATGGAGCTCAACCTTTGATTTCCAAATGGTTCACCAGGTGTCTTTAAGAATTAACTTCTAAGAATCCAATTTGCCTTCATTACTTTTCTGTTACTTACTTTTGGTTCTGGATTCCCCATCCAAACGAGATCAGGGGCCACTATTCATTTCTGTTTATTGAACATGTACGCCAAATTATCCTGAACATGATAATTCGTTGGTAATTATTTCTGCTTGACCTATTAAGATGTTGGTATTTTAGATGTCTATTCAATAGTGACAGAGGACAGGTTTTATACCTGTAGATGTGTTTCTGTGAACGACGGTAATTTAAATGAAAATCCTCGTTAGGCTAATTGATTTCCTTATGCTAACATATTAAGTATCTTGCACGTCATTTAGTTTAGTGGTTGTTGACATGATTAAATTAGGGCATTGGAAAAACAAGGACGACAACAACCACTTTCTGGGGCTTTAAGTAGCGGTGTAAAAAAGAAGCTTAGTGGCTTAAAATCCTGTTTGTGAAGAGCTTATTTTTGGTAGAGTTTTTGGTTGAGGAGTAGGTTTTTAGAAGAAGCCCAAAAAATTATCTTTTGCTACCGCCTGTCCAAATGCAAGTTACTTTTATAATTTGACTTTTTTTAAAGTCACATAGAAAAAAAAACTCATTCCACAGATCCAAATGGGCTCTTAATTAGTTACACTAGTAATCAATCAAAAAGTATAAAAGGACGGCTAAACAAATGTGTGTGTGTGTGTGTGTTTTCTGGAGAATACATGTGATTAGGTTTTAGAATTTGAGACATTGTTTTATTTCTTTTTGAACTTTTTGTTGTTGACTTCAAGAAGGCCTGGTAAGGTTAAGAGCGAGTTTTTTCCCTCAATAGAGGAGATATAGAAAGCCTTATAGGATGCAATCTTTACCTTATGTTGAGTGTATGAGATTGAGATCCTAAAATATTAATATAGATGGTAATATGATGGCTAGGCTGAGAAACTATCTGAAGTGAAGGCCTCAGGGTTTGAATGAAAAACCAATATCCCATTTATATGTTCTTGTCCACTAGTATGTTTCTTCATAATGGCAGGAATTTCCTTAGATTTATCCACAAAGTTGTGCCACTTCATGTTTGTATAATATGTTTTCGGTTCATGCCATTAGCCTTACATTGTTTATATCTAATAGCTACATGCATGTTATGTGCTATTGGCTTCAATGAGAATTATTCGTTTGTTTTTCTATGAAAATCATTCCGATTGGGATTTATTTGTTAGCGTGTACTTCTTAATTATAATTCATGAAGGGGATTTAATGTGTAATTATGGAATTATTTTCTAGTCATATTTTTGTGAATGAAGCAATAGCATTTTATAGTAAATGGTCCTATGAACATGTCTTTTTAACTTCATTTTCCCTTCTTCTTACAGAAAAGAAGTTATTGTAACTTCATCTGTTTTGGCATGTGAGATTGTGAAGGTAACCATTAATCAAAGTTGTCTTGATAAGTACACATGTACTGTGCATTGCTTCTCTAATTATTTATTGGGAAAAACTCAAGTGTCCCTTTAATATGCTTTTTTAGGTTATATGTGCAGTAATTTTCATGGCAAAAGATGGTACTTTAAAGAAAGCATTCAAGGAATGGACTTTGATTGGTGCGTTGACTGCATCAGGACTTCCTGCAGCTATCTATGCTCTTCAAAATAGCTTGTTGCAAATTTCGTATAGGAATCTTGATTCACTCACATTCACAATGCTGAATCAGACAAAGATACTTTTCACTGCATTTTTTACTTACTTAATATTAAGGTATGTCACTGCGATTAACGTCCTTAATATTTATGCTATTCTGGACCTAACTCAAGTTCAAATTTGCATAAGAGGAAACACCCGATTGTCATCTATGTTAGTCTGGTATTTAGTTTGATTGAATAATGCTTGCATGTCAGAAGTGATATTTTTTTATCACTCGCCCTACCATTAAGTTGTTATATGCATTTGATTGTGTTTTAATACGATCATTGCAGCATATTTTCTCATTGGTTGCTATAAGATAAGGATTTGTGAGGCAGACAATGGTAACCTCTCTTTGAAATGGGCAACTGGTTTTTACTAAACAAGAGAACACATATTTTCTGAGTTACAAGCAGGCTGGCGTCCTGACATGTATTTCAGTTATAGGGTTGTGGTAGAAATAACTCCAAAAAATAATATTGTTCAATAGTAAACCCTCCATAGAGTGTAGGCCTAATGGGGGAAGTTCAACAAACAGAATGATGCTGTGTATTCGACAGAGGTTATTTGCCTTCCTTTTCTTTTCTTTTCCTTTATTTTTTGTGGAGGCGGCTGGGTTAGATTAGGGTTTGTTTGCCAAAGGTAGTATTAGTAAGGATGCCTTTTTGTTCCATTGCTTCATCTAATAATTTTTTCCAGTCATCTTTTTGTGATCCTTGAGCTTGGATATAAAGGTGATCTGTGCTTATCGTCGTAGACCAGTTAATGACGAACTGCTCCTACATTTTTTTTTTTGGGAAAATATAGAAAATATGTGCTTTGATCTCTCATTTTGTTTTATTGGAAAATTCCAATAGTGGATGTTAATTGAATCTATTCTTTGTAATTAAGTATGTAAACCCAGTGTTTTATGAGTTTATTTTTATATTTATCAACAGGTGTTTGCTTGTTGGAAACATCATAATAGACAAAGCATTTTATTTTCCCAGCCACACATCATATTTTTCAACCTAGCTTGTTAATAAAATTTTCTCTAAAAGCCTCTCATATGACAATAAATCCTTTGCTAAGGCTGATCTCTCAACAACTTTTTCCTTGATCCAAGCTCAGCCGCGCAGTTAGCATGTTAATTGTCATGTCCAACACTGGCTGCATTCTTCTAAAGTCCAAAAAGGGAAAAAAGCATTTTCTACAGTGAGAGGATATTGAAGTTTTTACTCATAGTTAATGTGGGTTATACTAACTTTACCAGAAGAATGAAACTCTTAAATCTAGATAGGAAGTGCAAGTATTAAATAAGATCTTGATGTTTTTCAAGACATCTGATAATAGCTTATACAGGCAAAAACAATCAATTCAACAAATTGGGGCTTTGTTCCTGTTGATAGTTGCTGCTGTTCTTTTAAGCATTGGTGAAAGTTCTAGCAAAGGTTCTATAGGTGGTAATGCCGATCAGATTTTATTTTATGGAATTGTTCCAGTATTAATTGCCTCAGTGCTCTCCGGGTTGGCTTCTGCCTTGTGTCAATGGGCCTCTCAGGTTACCAGAACTTCACATTTTCATTTCTTTTTTTAATTCGCATGTTTGTGGGTTTACACTTGTGGTATTCATTCATTTGATCACAGGTTAAAAAACACTCGTCATACTTGATGACTATAGAGATGTCCATTGTTGGGAGTCTATGCTTGTCCCTCAGTACTTTGAAATCTCCAGACGGGAAAGCCATGGCACAAAAGGGATTCTTTTATGGTTGGACTCCTTTAACTTGGGTAATATTCTTGCTGTTATATGGCCTTTTTTGTTTCTGTTGCTTAGCATTTACGTATTTGAGTCATGCTTGTGTATATATCAGCCAACACAATCATAGCATAGGTCTAGAAAACTTGAATAGATCAAGTCTTGGTCCCTTGGTTGAGCGTTTGCTTTTGGTTGTAATGTCTCAAAGAAGATTTTAATTTCTGCCGAGGTTTCTGTTGATGTTGTCCAACCTTATGCTGACCTTGTCACCTTGAGCTTTTCTGCAAAATGATATGCCATAAATTTATGCCTAGAGTCAATTTTTTTTTTTTTAAAAAAAGTTAAGAGTTGAAATATAGTATCGGAGGCAAAATTATATTATGATTATCCAAATTTCTTAATTTAGAGATTTCTAGTGCCAAGCGCTGGATATTCAATTTACATCCTTGAGTTTGCCTCTTCAATTGATATTAGCCTTCTAGCTCAACTTCCATTAAGGTACATATGGTTGCTTATTTATTTCAGATCCCAGTGATTTCCAACGCTCTTGGTGGAATTCTTGTAGGTTTAATTACAACCTATGCCGGTGGTGTTAGAAAGGTAATAAAATGGTAATTTTGGAGGAGGCATATTATGATTTTTTTTTTTAGTATACGTGATTATCGTTTTTGAAAATGTGTTTACCAGACCATTGGTGAAGCAATTATATAAAGTTTAAATCATCAAACTGCATAGCTCTAGTTTCATATGTAATGCTGGTTTAAACGGTAATATAGCTTCTGGATAACTGATGAAAACAGTTAAACAAATGAGGATCTTAATATAGGACTTAATTGAGAAGTTGATTTTGGTCCTAAATATAAGACCTATTTCCCATATTTATCAATTTTTCCCCAAGTTGGTATTGATATCCCTCCTTGTAGGAGAGAGAAGGAAATTAAATAAGATTATTGAGGTGTTTTAGTAAAAATATGGCTATTACGGTTAAGTACCTTACTTAACTTCCTTAATCTTATCAAATTAATTTCATATTTGGGGGGAAAGGTATTTGATTTTGCCAGGGTTATTGTATGAAGCTACTTACAATGGTGGTGGTTCTTACTTGGTTGCAGGGATTTGTCATTGTTTCTGCGCTTCTAGTTACGGCATTGTTGCAGTTTATTTTTGAAGGAAAGCCGCCTTCCATTTGTTGCCTTGTGGCTCTTCCACTCGTGGTCACTAGCATTTCTATATACCAGAAATACCCCTATCACCTTAAGAAGAAGGTGTCATAGAGCCTAACCGCTATAGGATGTGGAATGCATCACTTTGGTTTGCTTCTTCATGTCCAAAATATATACATCTTGTATATGAAAAAAAAACATAAATTCTTCTCAAAATCGACCTGGACTAATCAATATTATTCAGATGTGTCTTCAAACTTCGCTGAACGAATTGTATATTTTGGCCTTTTCATTATGTAACACATGGAGGCATGATAATGAAATTCATTGTTGAAAGAACATTTTGATTTTATATTTATTATGTGTCACTATTTCATTGTTCAATACAATTTATGCGCTTGTAATCTTAAAATGATTTTGCCTATCTCAATTAAATTTATATCAATACAACTTTATTAATATTCATCATTTATTGTTCTAATAATATTAGCAATATATTATGTTATTGCAACATTAATTATTTTTTTGGTTTTTAATATAGGATATAATTAACTTATTTAATTAGATTCATGAAGTTGGTTAAATTAGTTATATGACTTTTATTTCTAAAATAACCTAATAATTATAATTACCTACTCATTTTTACTTGATTATTGTTTGATATGACTAATTTAGAAAAAATTGATAAATAACCAATATAGAGTTGGTTTAGTGATATAAGGTCTTACTAGATCTTTCGAAGTTTTGAATTTGAGTTCGGGAGGAAATACTTATATTGAGAGGGGAAGCTACAAATCCTGAACCTGTGACATTTGATAACATCAAAAAAAGAAAAAGAAAAATTGATGAATATGTATAAATTGATTTTCCTAAAATACCATCATTCGTACATAAGTAGGGGAAGCCACAAATAAAAAACCTGTGACATTTGATGAAATAAAAAAAAAGATAAATATGTATACATTAATTTTTCTAAAGTACCATCATTTATAATGAGTACCCTTAAATAAAATCCCTTAATGTGTGCAATCAAAAGAGATATTTTAAGATAAATATAAATTTGAAGATAAAATGGAGTGAGGTATTACAATTTAAGATTAAATTCAACCCTAAGAAGCTTTTATATTATAGACAAGAGGTAGTAGTTCTTATATTTAAGATCAATAATAGTTCCCAATTAAGCTCTAGGTTAAGGATAGGAAGATTACTATGTTTTCTTATACCTTTGCTTTCGTTGACTTTAATTATGAAGGGAACGAAATTTATAGATGAAATTAATAAAATGAATTAAGAGAAAACTATTAACTTGTTAAAAAAATCATGTCAAGTTATCAATTTTGTTTTGCCAAGTTTCGTTTACCAAGTAAAAAAAAAAATACAATTTTAAATCATTCACAAGTTTTGTTAAGGTTTTTCTCACATTTTATTAGGTGTAACTAACTTTTGTTTACAATGTAACAAATCCACACTTTCATGACATTCACAAATTTTATTAAGATATTCCTTACATTTCATTAAGTATTTCCAACTTTCGTTTACTAAGTAACAAATCCACAATTTCATATCATTCATAAATTTTATCAAGGCATTGAGCACATTTTATTAGGTATTCCATTAGTCATTCCACACATTTCACATAAATCATTCATTACATTTCATTAGACATGTGTACCTAATGAAATGGTGCGGAATGCCTCAATAAAATTTATAAATGAGTTATAGTCAACATTAAGGAGTTAAGTTATACTTTTTGTTGCATATTATGTTTTGAAAATCACTTATGGCACAATGAGCATCAATGCCTTTGGTATGCAAGTAAGGGGTGATTATTCTCGTCGGTGATCAGTTTCCAGTGAGGTGGTTGAGAACTTTTTTAATAATTAAGGGGCAATTTCAGACTCTACCCTCTAGAAAGCTAATGGTAAGTGTTGAGGATTCAGCTTCAGGAGGGATTTTTCTCTCAACCTGAGAGCATTATGGGGAAGCTCCCACTAAAAACCTAGACTAAGTTCTTCATCTTTTTGGTGGTAACCGTTGAAGTACTATTTTTATCTCGCACTCATTCTCTTGGAAGCTGTAGTAGAGCTAAGGGAGATAGAGTTAGTCGAGGAATATGGCTGGCATGGAAATTCAGATGCAATAGAAAGGTGGAACGTCTGATGCTAAGAACGAATGCGAGCTGGTTGGAAGGATAATATCAAGCTCCAATATTAATGTCGGAGCTGTTAAGGAACAAGTTTTGACAGTATGGAAACTTAAGAAGGGGGTAGATATCAACATTCTAGGTTTCAACCTTTTCTCCTTCAAGTTTGAGGACAGTGAAGAAGCAAGAAGTGCATTGGAAGAGAGACCTTAGATGGTAAGACAACATATTCTAAGTCTAGAAAGAAGAAGACCCTATGTGTGTAATAGTGAAATCCAGATTAAGACTTATGCATTTGGGGTTCAGTTTCATGATATACCACCTCAAGGAAGAATGAAATCAATATTAAAGCTATGGCAAAGAAGCTAGGTCGAGTGATAGAGATTGAAGAACTAGAGTACCCAAGATATAAAGCCAAGAGTTTTTGCAGGGCAAGAGTAGAGATAGATGTTGATAAAGCACCGATTCCTTATTTTAAAGTACTAAGGCCTGATGGATTAGAAGATGCAAAGGCAAGAATCAAATATGAGAAGCTTGCAAAGTTATGTTTTATTTGTCATAAGTTAGCTTGGGCATGATGACAAATCTTGTGAAATGGATGATGAAGAAGATCCTTCTAAAGAACCAAGAAGGATTTTTTTTTATGTGAATATGTATGCACAACCAATAAGAACAAACCTGACTCTCATGGCTAAAGGTGGAGCTCATTGGACAACCAACTAGAAGGAGAGTCACGACAAATGGAAAGTGGAGTTGGTAAGCCATAGGGAGGCGTGTGAGGAAGAGTGTCATGTGTCTTCAGGAATTGTAGATGGTGCAAGAAATAAAAGTGGGCCTAATTAATAAAGACCATGAGAAGATGGTGCAAGAACTAACTCAAAATAGCCCAGAAACAAATGACGCAGAATCAGAAAACTTGCTTAATTCAGAAGCTCAGGATCAAGTTCACCGTGATGACGGAACTGAGATCGGGATTTTAGCTCATCAAGTGGAAATAGTAAATTTAAAAAGAAGTGCAAATGAGAAATGAACCTCTCCAATAGCTAAGAGGAGGAAAGCACATGAACAGGATTCACCAGGATTTGCAGAAAAAGGGAAATTGGTAGAGGAAGAAATAGATAAGTGGTCAAAGGTAGAAAAAAATATGGAAAGTGAGAGCTTTAGATTTTTTGAAGAAAAAAAATACAAATTTGATGTGGATGAAGTAGTGGCAATGGGAGAAGGAAGGGATGTAACGCCCCGATTTCTAAATCACCTTTAAACTACTTTTAAGTAGCCTACCATGATAATAAGGAAGTAAAACCCAAACATAAAATATTACTATGGTAGAAAAGTTTGAAAGTCAATTATAAAACATTTATTTTCTTTAAATATGTTAACATACAACATTTATTTTCTTTAATTCTTTTAAACAATATATTAAAAAGCTAATTAAAATAGAACAAATTATTTAAAACAAAGCGGAAGCAGGTACTATGGAACTCAAACGAACAACTGGGCCTCGGGTACTCGAAGCCCAACTTGACAATTGTTGTTCCACAAGTATAGACAACACTAAAATCAATAATTTTTAAAATCATAGTTCACAATATTCAATTTAAATAGAATTATCAAATTGAAATTAAATAGTTTGTATTTTATGGCATTACATATGTAAATAGGTATGACAAATGATCACATGTGCAAGCAAGAGAAACCTTAATGAGAGCCTACAAGCTCACCCTCTTACCAACTTCCCTGAAGCTCTATTCAAATTTCACCTGACAAATGTAAATAGTAACCGTGAGATCCAAAGATCTTAGTAACCATTGGTTATTTAGAAATATACATGCAAATTGAACTCGAGAACTTACGGTTCTAAAACTAAGTTCAACTTATATTTATTAATCATATTTTTGTTTGTATAAAACCTTTCACAAAATAGTTCTCAATTCGGTTACCAAAACCCCCTTCCAATTGGGTTCCAAAAGGATTGAAAATCTTGATTCATTTTTTAAACATCATTCATAAGAGATTTCAATAAAACACATCTCAACCTTGTTACAAAAATAATTATACGAAAGCGTTACTATATTCAAATCATAAATCCCATATATAACATGCCAAACAAATGATTGATGCACAAACCACCCTTATTACCCTCCTTAAACAGTTGATTGAAGTCATAGACTAACACATAGTCCAACAGACAATCATTCACTCAACTGGATTGTCTCAAGCTCACCAGTTCTTAAGATGTACCCAACCAAAGGTATAAAACTTAAGTTTGGACTATGGCTCCCCTCCTCAAAAGAATAAAACTAAGGAGGTGTCACATGTCCCACAGCTCCAATGCAATCCAGGCCAACAGAATACATGGAAGAAGAGGCCCTG
>JBAGKO010000016.1:8559853-8579124 GCA_037177275.1 Acacia concinna
AAATTGACAATGTTTCTAGCATGGATGAAAGCAAATGAGGATTTTGCCTTAGCTCAATCATTAACATATTCAGAGTTCCCTACCAAGTTTGTATACAAAAAGGATTCTCAAATGTGGGATCTTAGGAAAAATGGCTTTGCAATTGGACGATTGTATTATGTTCCCCTAGATGTGGTAAAAGTTTCTATCTACCTCTGTTACTAGCAATAGTGAAAGGCCCTAAATCATACCAAGACATTCGCACAGTTGATGGTGTCCACTATGATACATTTAGAGGTGTTAGCTATGCTATGGGACTAATAGAAGATGACAATGAACACATAGATGCGTTCCAAGACGCCAGCTGCTGGGCTACAACAAGGTACATTTGTCACCTCTTTTGCACATTACTTTTTTGTAATTGTCTTGCCAAACCTGAAATATTATGGCAACAATCATGGAAGTATATGTCAGATGACATAATATATAAACAACAACGCCTTACTGGACATCAAGGTCTGCTTAGCATCTATTTGACTCATTATTTTACTTTGGTTTGACTAATTTGTTTTTCTTATTGTCTTATACGATCTTAAATCCCTAATTAGTTTTCTTACTTCATAAAAATTTTTAGGGTACACTCTATCAGAATCATAGTTACATGACTATACCTTGCTAGAGATTGAGGAAGCTTTGTATTCACACAACTGAAGCCTTTCAGATTATACATGTATGCCTTACCCCTCTACAACCACAAATTTTCCTAGAGGGAACAAATTTCTTGCTGCAGAGCTTAATGTTGACCAACATGCCTTGTCGCAGGAGTTGAGCATTTTGCTCCTAAACTCACACAAGAGCAAAAAAACATATATGATGCAATTATTAACTCTGTCAACAATATAGGTGGTTGCATGTATTTCATATATAGGTATGGTGGGACTGGCAAAACATATTTATGGAACACACTTTCTACAGCTTTATGATCTAAGGGGAAAATTGTTTTGACTGTTGCATCAAGCGGCATTGCATCTCTCTTGCTTCCCAACAGTAAGACTGCACATTCTCAATTTGCAATTCCCCTTTCCATTAATGAGGATTATGTGTGTAACATTAAACAGGGATCGTATATGGCTAAGCCAATCACTCAAACTTCTCTTATAATTTGGGATGAACCTCTTATGTCAAATAAGTTTTGCTTTAAGGCTTTGGATAAGACACTACGTGATAGAATGACCCGACCTGTTAGTGGCAAACCATTTGGAGGTAAGGTAGTTGTTCTTGGCGGTGATTTTAGACAAATTCTTCTAGTCAAACCAAGAGGACGACGTGAGGACATTGTTTTTGCTACTATAAATTCTTCATTTTTGTGACCCTCACTAATAATATGAGGCTAAATACTTCTACCTCAAAATGTGATAGCAGCGAATTAGTAGAGTTTGCCAACTGGATCATGTCTATTGGAGATGGGACTATAGAGGTAGAAAATAGAACTAATGACCTTATTACCATCCCCCAGGATTTTCTGTTAATGCCCCTATCTGACCCATTACAAAGTATTGTTCAGTCAACATACCTTGATCTTTTACTCCATTTGCATGACAAGTCTTATTTTAAGGATCGAGCTATACTGGCAGCAACATTATCTATTGTTGATAAAGTCAACGATTTCATTCTTGCTAGGTGAGGAGATAATTTATCTAAGTGCTGATAGTGTCTCCAAACAAGATGGGTTAGGGAGTTCCATTGCAGACATCCATTCTATTGAATTCTTAAATTCTATTACCATGTCTAGACTTCTAAACCATTGGTTGAGACTAAAGGTTGGTGCCCCCATAATGTTGATGCGAAACATTGATAAATCCACAGGCCTTTGTAACAAAACACGACTCATTGTGACTAAGTTGGAGAAACATGTCATTGGTTATGAGATACTTTCAGGAGCCAACACTAGTCAAACTTATTCTGCAACTTTCAATCACACCCTCAAATTCAACATTGCCATTTACACTTTGTAGACGACTTTGTAGGCGACACCCCGTAATGCTCTCCTTTGCCATGATAATTAACAAAAGTAAAAGCCAAAGTCTACTTAATGTGGGTTTATTCCTTCCACAACCTGTGTTTACTCATAGACAATTGTATGTTGCTATGTCTCATGTACGACGCTAGGAGGGCCTAAAGATCTTAATCCTGGACAACGACGGTATTCCAACAAATAAAACTTCAAATGCTGTTTGCAAAGAGGTGTTTTGTAATGTTATTACTTGATTCAAAAATTTGCTGGAAAACAATAATTATATATCATTCATTATCTATTTTGCTTATTTATTTACTTGACAGCTCAGCCCGAGCATCGCACGGGTTATAAACTAGTTTCACAAAATTTCAAGATTCTAAAAATTTCAAATTTCTACCAATATAAAATTTTTAGATTTTATGAATTGTCTTTTTATGGTTTTTATGATGTTTTTTTTAGAATTTTACCTAGTGAAAAATCATAGACTCTATTTTCTTTAGACTGGGGGTGTTTAAAAAACCCCGGTCTCGGTACTTCCCGCCTGGTCCCAGGAATTTCCTAGTCCAAGCCGGAACCAGGATCACTTTTTTTTATCTCGGTCAGGATCGGGACCAGGATCATTTTTTAGAATCCCGGGATGATCTCGATCCCAGTTTGTATATATATTTTTTTATTTAAATTTTTTATCTTATAAATTAAAATTATTCTTTTATTTATATATTTTTACTCATATTAATTAAGTTATCTTTTCAAAATATGCGTATAACATCTTTAATTAGAATTAAACCTCATATATTGCAATACTAAACTTAATTATATATTGTATAAAGATAAAAATGATAATAATAAACATAATTTTTAAACTCTAGATCAATTGTCTTATTAGTTATTAAATGATTATTTTTAATAATAAAATATGACAAAAAATTGTTTAAAAATAAAAAAAAACCTGAGACCAAAATTTTCCAATCCAAGATACTGGGATCTTTTTAGAACTGGGATTAATTTCCCAATCATTTTCAAGATTGGGACGGGATTAGCAAATCTCAATCCCCGTCCCGAATTTGAATGCCCCTGCTTCAGACCGAGGACTCGCAGCAAAGTAAGGATCAATACCGCCAAATTATCTTGGAGGCAAGAGTAACATCTACTATAGGAAGAGCATTGTCTTGCAAAGCAGAGTAGTATACTGGTCTGGTATAGGCACTTATGCAAACCATTTCTTCAGCTTTTTAGGTCGAAATCAAGCGTGTTCTTGATTAATCCCTCTGCAGATTTTTTTTTTAAAAAAGAACTCGAGAACGTCAAAACCATAAACACGGAGGGCGAAGCGAAGAACTCGCGTTCGGCTTCACCGAATCTCTTTATTGGATTTGTATAATCTACGGGGACAAGAAGCAGAAGAACATAGAGTCCTAGTCCCACATTGTTGAGGAAGGCTGGGCCAAGTATTGACTTGATGAGAACGAGTGTTAGCGATTTAAACTCAAGAAAGCGGCTGCCAGTGAAATAAGCGAAGGAGGCAGGATGCCCGTGGAGCAGCATGGAGTACGGTAGTGATAGGTAGCATAAAAGCGTGTGTTTGGAGCGTCCATTCTCCATCTGATTGGAACGTTTTATGGGTATCAATGCAAGATTGCGGTGGACAAATTTTTAGTGTTTGGGCCTTAGGGTGACGTTTGGTGCTACAGTGCCAATTGGATAAATCGGACGAAAAGCAAGAAGCATGGTTTTTGCTCCGATTGCCATGATTTTTTTTTTTTGAAAAAAAATTCTATCATTTTTATCCCATTTGTTTTTAATTATAAGACTTAGTAGATTTTTTTTAGATAGACTAAGGTAGCCAAAAAATTCAACTAAATCTTATAATTAGGACCGAAAGTCGTATAAATATTACACTATATTTATATATAATAAAACTCCCTTCTGTCTTAATTATAACACCTAGTTGGTTTTTTTTAAAAAGATTAAGGAAGTCAAAAGAGTCAACTAGGCCTTATAATTAAGACAGAATATAGTATAAATAACACATTATATTTACATGTAATAAGACTCCCTTTAATCCTAATTATAAGATCCAGTTGGTTTTTTTTTAAAGATTAAGGAAGCCAAAAGAGTCAACTAGGCCTTATAATTAAAACCATAGGTAGTCTAAATATCACAATATATTTAAATATACACACACATATATAATCCATTTATATATATATATGTAATCATGCCTTTTACAATCATTTCCTATTAAAAGTAACTTATGCGATCTTTATTCCAAACACAAATTAAATTACTCAATCTTACTTTTACTCGATCTTACTTTTTCTAAAGTACCGATTACAATCTTCATTCCAAACACAGCCAAAGAGATATTGCTGTGAATGTTTGGAATAAGATTTACTTTTGGTAGTGAATATAAACTTCTTTGTTCTAGTTGATCGTGGTGAACATGATTTGATGATGGTCCAATGATGTTTGGATTTCACAGATTAATGAATAAAATTTTGGCAAGTTGGATTTGATCGGAAATGCTAACGAAGCACAAGCAAGCTGTTAGAACTTATAAATTAAAATATGCTCAATCGAAAGCAAATGTTCTGTTAAGGCTTGCTCCAAGAGGATTGTCTGCTGACTGCTGGCAATTTCGTTATTCTGGCTCCCAGGTTGTACCAGCTGTATTATTTCCATTTTTGTTAAAAACTAGTGTTTAAGTCTTTAAGATGACGACAGTATATTCATCATTACTGTATTTTATTCTTTAAGAGTTACAGTTGTAGAAGTTTGCAAGCTTCAAGTGGCTCTCTTTTTAATTGTTTTTATTTTTTAGTTTGGAGTCTCAGAGAATAACTCAGATATGAACTGTAGACCATTTGCTTCACAGAATAAGTTGGTTTTACATATTTTTGCTACAGGATTTTGAGCTTAAAAACTTAGGGCATGGAGAGCCTTCTACTAGAGTTGGCTCTTACTCTATTGGGATGTGGTGACTTTGGTTTATCCTGTCTTTCTCCAGTTTCGTCTCCATCAAGTTTTGCATGAAAGGACTGCTTAATCTTCCTCCAATTAAGACCCCAGCCTGATGTTTTCTTTGGCTTATTGTTGCTCAACTTTTCATACTCCCTCTGTAAGTCAGAGTAATCACCATGCAGTTCTGCCATCTTGGACTTTACATTCTCAAGTTCTGATTTGAGTGCTTGAATGTCCGCTTTTGTCAATGATTGATTTACATCCTGTTCAGAGTTGTTTCCACTCGGTGATGACTCCTTTTCTTGCATTGCTTCTCTCATCTTTACTTGCTCGGAAAATAGAACCTGCAAATCTCAAATTTGGTCAGAAATGAATTAACAGGGGCAAGTAATCATAATTTTTATACTCTTTGAGAGTTGAGACATCATGTGAAACATTTCACCTTTCTACAGAGTACACATTTCTTATAATGAACTTGGAAATATCCTGTTCCATCTTGTAAATTAATTTATGATTATCTTCTTGTAAATTAATTTATGATGACTATCTCATATCTCAAATTCTCTATAATGTTCTTCCAAATTTGTTTTTCTCTGTTGCTGCATCAAGAGGATTTTATTTCTAAAGCAACTAGGCATAGCCGCATGGGCATAAAAGCTCTTCTGTATAGAAGAAAGCTTTTGGAAAAGTTATTTTCAGCAATAACCCATTAATGTAGGCTTCAGTTATATGTTGATCACCTCCTATGGAGCTTAAAATAGAAGCTCTCAAACATACATCATATATGAATTGAACTACTAGATTATAGAGTTGACAAACTTCACCTGTACAATAGTTCTTAGAGGCAATCTATCATTTTGTGCAGCATGCATGCATGCATCAAGTGAAAGTTTTCCACAGTTCATTATTTTGCACAGCCTTCTCCGGTCATGTTCAAGCAATGTAGGATGAGTCTGCAGAGATCTCAGTATCATAGTGTCAGAACATTGTCCTAAAGTTCCTTCTGCATGCATATTAAACAGAAAATTGAAACACGAGAAGAAAACAGCTAACCTTGAGGTAAGTGTCAATGGCTCTGTATAGACCATCATCACAGGTTCGAGCATTTTCTGGTAGCAGTTCAGTCAAAACTTGAAACTTGGTAATTGAGAGATTTGGATCTCTTGCAATCTCAGCTAGGTAATTGTCTAAGAGCCTACTAATGTTGAATTTCCCAGACTTGTGTTGGTGTTGCACCTGCTGTTCATGCATTAAGTAGTATTCCACAATCCTTTGCACTATATCAGTGTCTAGCATCGTACATTCTTCTGACAAGTTGACCATGTTACTACAAGGAAAAGAAAAGCATGAAGACTATTGTGATTGGCCCTTTTGAAAATTTGTTGTATTTTTTCCTCAAATTTTTAATTGCAGAGTTCACTGTGAAATGTGAAAACTATACACACCTTATTAGATTCCGTTGATCGCCATTTTGATATCTTGGAATCAAAAGATCATTCACCTCCGCATCTTCCAACATCATCCCCACTCTCTTCTCAATGTCTGAAATGAGAGCAGGCGATGCAGAATACATCATAGCCATTTTTAACATCTGCAACAAGAATTTACATGACACAGCTTCCTGCTGAGGGGGAAGTATGCTTAATAGGCTTTCAATAATTGTCTTTTGCTCCTTGCTGTGTCCAGACTTTTCTTTCTCCTTCCCACCGTAAATACTGAACTGTAATTCAGTCTTTCCATACCCATATCCTCTTAACCCTTCTAACTCCACATCCATTCCTGGTAACCATAGTTTTGCATAGTGCATAATGCATTTACCTATTATCTCTGGTCTGGTTCCTTTTACTTTTATAGCTGCAATAATCCGCATGAAATGATCAATGCGAAGAGTTGTCACATCATTGAACCACCAGCCTTCTTGATTAGCTGCTGCATCTGACCCTGTGGAGTTATCTTTAGAAGCCTTCCAAGCAATAGAGTCACAGCATCTTCTAACAATTTGGAGATTCTCTGCCCATGGTGATAGAGTTTCACAAGATTTCAGTACAGTGATTGTGTCTTTCCATGAAGAAAGCACAACAAATGTGAGGAAGGCTTCACTCTTGGAAATGAGATTCCCATCTTCCAGTTCTTCAGTCATCTCTAAGAATTCTGACGCACATCTCAGGGCTGTTATGTTCTTTGAGTTGAAGTCTATTGGGAGGCCGTAGCAGAATCTTATGATTATTTCAAATGTTTCAGATCCACCTGGAAAGTTTTCAAGCTTGAGCTCATATCGTACATTTGAGTCCGAAGGCTGTACTTCCAATCGTCCTATGTAGGCAGATTTTGCTATCAAGGGATACTGTTCAGCAAAAGAAGCAAACACACAAAATGATTACGGTACCATTCTCTAGAATTAGTATATTTCTTTTTCAATGTTTCTGCTTTCTCTTGCTCTTGAGGACATAATCAAAACATGTAAACTTAATTTAATTAGTTCAACCACTGAGGAAAAGTAAAATCTCTTTTGACCAACTTTAGCAGTATAGTTTCAGGGAAAATTCCAGTTTGTAATAGAATAAAATTTGAAAAGTACCTTGTGAACATTATAGGAAGTTTCCTGTACATGAATTGACAGGTCCGAAGGAATTTGAGGTGTGATAAACCTGCATGATTCCAAATCAGAGAAATCAGAAAAAGAATATGTAAGACATGAAATTTTACTCAAGTTAGATGTGCAAAGTAGTCGCATCAATATAGACATCTTAAGGAAATTTTGAATAGTGTTTTTGTAGCTGCTGCCAAAATATGAAATGAAACAGAATCTTGAGTCTCTAATTTATATTTCTACCATGAGTGTTCGTTTTTGAAGCTGTCAGCTATTGTGATGACTTTGTTGGGAACTACGATGCTTTTGTAGGAAGGGTGATCAGTGCCATCAGAATAATTCTCTGCCTCTGCTGCGTCTTTTGGTTGAGTTGCCTGAAGCTGAAGGGACTTTCTCATGGTGGTTTTCTTCTCTAGTTGCAGTCATGCAATGGTCGCACGCTTCATTAAGAATTTTAAAGAATAAAAGGTATGTGACATACCCGAGCTGTGTGTGCTCTAAATTTAATGCTGAGAAGTGAGTCTGTGGTTTTGTGTGGGAGTGTAGTTAATATGGCTGGTGGTTTGTTCCTTTCCCTTGCATGTCTATCCGCTTTCACAAAATTCCCCAAATATTTAAATGCCCTGAAAACTACATATCGATGAGTTACACTATTCTTTTTCATTCTTTTATTTACTTATATTCATTCATTTTTGGAGTCCGGGTGGGGACTGAGTTTAAATTCACTGTCACTCTCTGCCGGTCTTTCTTTAATCACCTCATCAAAGACAGATAGATATAAGGGAAAATGACGAAAACATACCATATGAATTATAAAAATCTCAAAAAGTCTATTGAAAAAGAGAAATGACAAATTCATACTAAGGTAGGAATATGAGTTTCTTGAGTTGAGAAATAATCAGAATGGTAATATAAATAACAAAACTCGTAGCGTAAATGACAAACCCAATGCTTGTGTCTTTTGATATAATTGAGAAGGGAAATAATTGGAATGGTAACGTAAATGACAAACTCAATATTTGTGTCTTTTGACATAATAATTGAAATGGTAATGTAAATGATAAAACTCACTATCTTCAATCCCAATTTAAAAAACCCAAATTCCTACTAAAATAAGAATATGTTATTTGCCTTATTCATTAGACTTTTTGGAGGTTTTATAATTTATATAGTAATTTTTTCCGTCATTTTCCCTATATATAACTTTATTTAAAAATGAAAGAAATTTTCAAATTTACTCATATGTAATGTGGGCAGTTGATGAAATTTTATATAGGAACAATATTAAAACAATTGTATTCTATTATATTCTTAATATAAGACGTATTTACCTAATTTATTATATTAAGGAACTTAGTTCATATAACATGTATTTTTCTAAAATACCATAATCATCTTTTTTAATTATATCCATCTTTCTCTTATTTGATTATTGTTAAAAGAGCATGAATAGGAGTAAATTAAGAAATATTAACAAATATAAAAAATATGTCTTACAATTAAAATTAAAATCAATTTCTAAAATATATTTTATATTAATGACTGGACTAACAGTGGGGGTATTGGAGTAATGAACACCACCGCTTGGTATAACCACTAAAACATGTTAGCGCCCGCGGGCCCAACCTACCACCTGCGAAAAGTGTTGGGTATTCAGCCAGCCAAGTCGCAAGTTGTGGCAGGCTGACTTACCAACCGGTTTAAATTAAAACCCTTTTTTTATTTGTTTAGTTTTCTTTAAATAATAAATCAAATACCCTTCTTCCATTCTCTTTTATGTTGTGTTTAACTACTTACTCGAACTTGTTAGGTGACACTTTTAGTTTTTATTATATTTATCTACTATACTATTATTAGATTTTAAATATAGGAGTCTATATATTTGTGTGATGTGAGTAGGTGAAAAAAAAAAGATATGAGACTAAAAATGGTTGCTTGACACAAATATATAAAAAGAATAGAGTTTGATAAAAGTAGGTGAAAGAGAGGAAGGGAGAAAGTTCAAATAAAAAAAAAGTGTAAGTTTTTCTTTAAAAAAATGTTAATAATAATAAGTGGGTTGGCGGGTTCCCCCTTCATCAACCCTTTGGAGGACAAGTTGATGCGGTTGCGGGCTAACCCAAATTACTAGCTATACCACTTAGCATCCTTTTATCGGTAGAAGGAGCTCCCACCCTCATTTTACGGGTTAGCCTGAATTACCAACTATACAAATTGACATCCTTTCAAACAGAAGGAGCTCGCACCCTCGTCATGCCCATGAAGAGTCGAACTTGCCACCTCTTGTTCAATTAAAAACTTGCGGGGTGATTATTGTCAATTGAGACAAATAACTTTGTCTTATGATAAGAACTATCTTTTTCTTAGGGAGTGCGTCTCATAAAAACCGGAGGGAGTATTTATCGTTGCAATCACATCAGTACAGCACGTATTTATGCTAGGTTTTAATTACGTTTTAAGTATTGTATTTATGGTTAAGAAAAAAGTGGCATCCTTTAATTATTTGAAATAACGTGTCTTGTTGCTATTTGTTACGTAGCATTTTATTTATGCCTATGGAAATGGAACACCATGTTCCCTTCATTTATTTGAATATTTTGAAACTTTCAAATAATTAACTTGGGCATCAATGTAATAAAAATATAAAATTATAAATTTTATAAGATGATTTTACTTACATCAAATTCCTTTTATCCATTACATCAAGTTTTTCAATTACACATAACCATGCGTCTTATTTATTGAATTTGAATTTATAATTAAATTATAATAATTTAAAAATAGGATGCATCGTTACATATAATTGAAGAGCCTAACAAAATAAATATAAAGAACTTAATCTAAATATTTTCCTTTATAAGAAGATGTGTTATTGATAAGTAGGGTGATTCCCTTTAAACTTTTTTGATGTCTACTTTGTTGTTTTCTTCTTCTTCTTCTTGTTTTTTTTTTTAAAAAAAGAAATTGATTTAAGAATAACGTAATAGAACTTAATCTTTCTAAAAGAAAGTAAGGATTTTTTCCCTCTTCATTTTAGCCCTTCTTATTATTATAATCGTTGCCTTTATTAAATAGTTCAGTCAAAATTTAAAAGTAATTAAAACTTATAATAAAAGGAAATTCAAAGAAAGTTGGCAAGGAAAAAGAAAAAGACACTTCAAATGCAAAGATAAATAGAAGTATTGAATTTAGAGTACATGCACCAATCTTCACATGTATTGTATTTTCTTATTCATATAAATTACACTAAACTCTCATAACATTTTAGATGGCGCGCAATTTTTTTAATTCCTTATTTAAAAAAATTGAATTGCTAAAGAAGTTAGAGAAAATCTCAAAAAAAAAATACCAAGCAAATATATAAAAGACAATTTAGTGTGGTGAAATGTAAAAAATCTAAATCAGAATAATAGGAATATGAGATTTTTGGAAGTATATAAAAGAAGAAGTATCCCTTAATTAATGGGTGAAAAGAAGATGTTGTGAACTAAAGTACTAATGTGGGGAAATAGGATATCGATATTGTTAATTCTTAATTATATGTTGTTAAAATTATCGAGTAATCTCTAAGACATATCTTCAAAAGAAATTCACAAAAATTGTTTTTTTCCAAATTGATGTTGTGAGCTAGGGTATTGATGTTGAAAATAAGAAACTGATGTTGTTAATTCTTAATTAAGGGCATTTTTGTCTTATATATATATATATATATATATAATCCAAGATTCCTACTGAGATCCTGATTTGTGATTTTTATATTTCACCACACTAAACTGTTTTTTATACATTTGTTTGGTTTTTTTCTTTAATTTTTCCAAGAAATTATTATAAATATTGATTCAAATGAATTAATCAAATAAATGTAAAAGAAATTTAATGAATTACTTCCAAACTTTAATATTATATTTGTTATGAATATTAAGTATGTGGATATCCATTAAATCATATTTCAGTCAGAATTGGCTTGTATCTTAGTCAGCAAAAACTCATATTTTAGTCAGCATTCATCAATATGTAATTGATAGTGATTCTTGATATTGACTCTTGATGGCCTACAAATGAGAGAGGGGTGTCTCCACCTAATCTTCTCTCTATTTCCTCTCCATTTAATATTTAGCTTTTAGATAATGTTTTAATGGACTAGGTTTAATGCTCTATATAAAATAATATTATAATATTAAATAAAATACAAATATACAATTATGATGCTATAGTATTAGATCATATCCATTAAATCATGATTCAATGGTTGAGATATTAAGTGGACATGAAATGGATAGAGAAGTAAGTGGAGAGACCCTTCTCCTCCTATTTTATATTCTCTTGTTATTTATCTTTTATGTTGTGAGAATCTAGTTATCCCTCCTGGAGGTGAGACAAATGGCTTTCCTATAAAGATTAATCTACCCCCGGGATCAGCTGAGTCATTATTTGTTTAACCTGGTAGTAGATGTTTTAACTGAATCTATAAAAGAGGATATCACTAAATGCATACTTTCACAGATAATATTGTTTTGTTGGCCGAATCCAGTGAAGAAATTAATTATAAGCTTGAAATATGGAGATAAACTTTGGAGTTGAAAGGCTTTTATTTGAGTAAGAGCAAAAGAAAATATATGCATTGCAACTTTGACAAGAGACAAGCGAGAAGTGAAGTGGAAATTAATCTAAGGGGACAAATTATCTTGCAAGTGACTAAATTTAGATATTTGAGATCAATTATTCAACAAGATGGTGAAATTGATGGAGATGTTACTCATAGAATTCAAGCTGGATGGTGTAAATAGACAAAAGCTACTGAAGTTATTTGTGATTGGAAAGTACCTAATAGAGTAAAATGGAAGTTTTATCGCACTGCTATAAGACTAGCAATGCTATATGGATGTGAGTTTTGGGCATGAAAAGGACAGCATGAACATAAAATGAGAGCAGCTGAGATGAGGATGTTGAGATGGATACATGGTTATACAAGATTAGATCACATTTGTAATGATCACATTTGCGAACAAGTTGGAGTGGCTTCTATCAAAGATAAAATGATGAACAATCGTTTGAGGTAGTTTGGTCATGTGCAAACGAGGCCATTGAGTGCTCCAATAAGGAGGGTTGATGAAGCAGTATGGAGTATGGTAAAAAGAGGTCGGGGAAGCTGAAACGGATACTCAATGAGGTTATTGAAAGGGACTTTTTAGTCAAAAACCTATCTAAGGATATGTTTTTCGACAGAGCACAATGACATCATGCGATTTATGTACCCGACCTCACCTAGTGAGATTAAAGTTTTATTGTTGTTGTGAGAATTAAGTTAAGGACTAAATGGCATGAAGCCATAAAATTATAATTTTGTGATTTAATGACCAAAAGTCTCTTCTTCTTTTTTTTGGTAACGGTTCTTTTGCAAAAGAATACTATCAATTCCCTAGTATATGGCATGACAAGAAAGATTTTGTGGCACTAGATTGTTATAAATGTTAAGGCCCTGGAAGCTTATTGTTCAACTATCGAATGATAAAAAGGACTTTCTACTTTTGAAAAAGTATTTGTATAATACATTTTCTTGAAAACAAATATTGTTAGAGAATTATGTTACTCAAGAGTAATAGTTACAAAGACTAATATTCTTGAAGACTAATTTTGTCACGTACTATCTGCCTAATACCCAAATTGATAATTAGAGGTAGTAGTGTCTTATCATATGGAAATACTGATATTTAGATATGAAATCATAGATGGTTAAAATGCAAATTTAGCAAGTAATTATTTCTCTATGGGCGTCCAGCATAATTAACTACTTGGGGTGAAAAAATAGACATGAATTTTTTTAGAGCAATAATAGAAACAACGTTAACTTGTTAACTTTACTTAACTGCCGTTACTTTTTTAAAATGTGAGTCCCACTTTCTATTATTTTAATATATTTTTAAAAAGTTAAAATGCAAATTTAACAACGAACTATTTTTCTGGGGGCACTCAACAAATTATTTTTTGTACGAGCATTTGTAAGGTAAATATGTGCATTTAGATAAGAGTATTTATATTAATGCCCTTACTTTATTCTTTAAAGTAGTGACCTAAATGAGAGTTACTAAATCTCATATTTTAGCTAAAAATGCTCCAATCACTATAGATGAAAGTGAGCCATGTTTGAAGCATGATAAACCATTTGGTTCAAAATATAAATATTATGAATAAAGTGGAGCATATAACTAAGATGATCATATCAAGGAGGCAGACACTCTAAAAGAGCGTCGAGACATAATTAATTGCAAAAACCTCAAGAGAGGTTCAGGTACCTGAAAAATGATACAAGTTATGTCAAAAATGAAAAAATGGAACTAAAAATATAAAGTTGTTGGCAACAGTTTGGAAAATGGTAGTACATGATCAAAAGAGGATCTTACATAAAGATATCTCATAAGAAGTAGACATAAAGATTATTGGCCAAAAGAAATAGTTAAAAAGGAAAAAGACATAATATGAATATGAGTATATGTAAAAGTTAAAGACCTGCAGTCTACAAATATGATAGTACCATGGGATATATGAATATTTATGTGTTAATGTAAAAATAAATATTTTCACAAGGTCTAATGATTATTATTATGTGACATATGATTTTGTGGTGGATACAATAATTGTGTATATGATTAATTTGGTAGTATATGAAAGAAAAATTATGAGCACGTTAATGTTGTTATATATATAGCCTACACATATGCCTCACAATATAGTGAATTTTCCATAAGAATTCTCAAAGGATTCAAAAAGCTAAAAGCATGTCCGAAGATGATTTTGCTTGCAATATATGTTGAATATGGTATTCTGGAAATAATTTGTATTTATGAGAATATTTAAGTATCATGTTAATATATTAGTCAATATGATTTTATTGGTAAATTTTACTTCTTGTAGGTATATAATGGATATTGAAAATGAGATATGGTGATATAGTAAAATGAAAATAGTGTATGACATCGTTTTGTTTAAAACAAGTTGAATATGTAGATGCAAGATGTATTTTGGCAATTTTCATAATAATTCTCCTTTATTGTTTTTATAGGGAATAAGATAAAGAAAAAATATGTTGATATTTTAACATCTTCAAAAGATATGTTAGAGGAATACATTTTAATAGAATATTTAGTGCCTATGAATGATTAATAGTTTATCAACTACAAGGAAGATATGCTTGAAAATACCATGGTTGTGATGTTGTCATCAAGAGGAGTTGATACACATATTCTTTTTCTTTTATTTAGATTTTGTCTTATTGAGTTTTCTTAAAAAAGGTTTTATGAGACAATAACGAACAATGTATCATTGAATGGTGTACTATTTTCTTTGAATTAGTGTTCGTCGTTTTGCTTACTACAAATTTAACAGGTCACAAGTAGTATAAAAGATTTACCATTCCCATGGAAACTATAACAAAAGATGGTTAATTGACATAATTGTGCTCTTAATTTGGTTGGGGGAGAACATTTTTAAATTTTTTATCTTTAAACAAAACAAAATTGGTTTTCAAAAATGCAATTGAAATAAGCAAGGTAAAGTTGATTTTACTTTAATTATTAAATAAAGCCTAGTACTATTTATCCCCTTTGTATTTCCTAAGACTAGATTAATTCCCTCTCAATTAGCATTTTAATTATTATATATGTTAGTCTAAGGTTCAAAAACATTTAATTTAGCTCTCTCGAGTCAAAACTAAATTTCTCTCTTCATTAAATTATACAATCTTTTACTATAATTAATGAAGATTAAGTTTAATAAACAACCTTAATGTGACACTACAAGGTTAGCAAACATATCTCTATGTTACCAACAAACCATCCATTTATCATGTAAACTTCAAATCAAACATGATTTTAACCAAGTTTTAAACCTAGAGTAGCTTTCTCAAGTCAAATCTAAGTAAACAAATCAAGCATTAAGTAAGGGATAAAATCAATATATATATATATATATATCATTACTACTAAAAGAGAGGAATAATCAAGTCTTAATTTATACAAAAGTTCAAAATAATCCTAAGGCAATAGGTTTAGTTGTCCATAATCACAAAATAACTATAACTATGTAGAATAATTACAATTATAAGGAAAATCAATCAAAGAAAGAGAATGAGAATGGGAACAACTAAGATTTTGGAGCCTCCAAGCTCTTGAAAATCCAAGCCCTAGCACCCAAAAGCTCCATGAACTTTCAAGAATCTAAATCTTAGCACGCAAGAGTGTATTTGTAATGTAGAATGGCTTAATTTCGGCCAATCCCTCCCATAAATACTCTAGCAATCAACCCTTTAAAATAAAATGCATGGTTGTATTTTTTTTCGGTTGGCTTCAGCACACCATAATGTTGGCTAAAGCATGTCAGACAGAAGGTTCAAATCTTCGTTAGCTTCAACACACTTTAGAGTTAACTGAAGCATGTTAAACATAAGGTTCATCTTGGTTTTGGCTTTAGCACACAGCTGTTGGTTAAAACATGTTAACCAATAACCTTCTTCCTAGTTTTAAGAGTGTCAAACTTCATTCATTCATTCCTTAATCGATGCAAAAGCTTTCAACTTGTTCTCATCCCTACAAAATGAGAGAAGCAATAAATTCTATAAAAATATAACTCAAACACATGGCTTTTACATAAGGATCCCTTTTCTTTAGCTTCTATACACATTTTCTTCTATAAGTTCTTTTATATACAAAATTTGGTTCCAATTCAATCAAAAAAGAAAGAAAATGTGTTAGAACATGATCAATTTACCAGAGTTACTATTAAGTTTTTGTCCTATTGGGTTTTTCTTAGTTAAAAGTTTTTAATGAAACACGTTCATAATGGATATTCAACGGGGAGTGTTATGAATATTAAGTATGTGGATATTCATCAACTTGTATCTCAATCAGCATTGATTCATATCTCAGTCAGCATTCATCAATATGTAATTAATGGTGACTCTTGATGGCCTATAAATAGAGCCTTGTATAGTTGTATATGCATTGTAATAAAAAGAAATTATTGTATAAACCTGGTTTGCCACGTCACTTGTAATCTGACCAATTAAAATACAACTTAGCTGATGATTTGACACCTCCTAAATGTTAATTAGTATATTAATAAAATTAAAAGATTTCATCAAATTCACATTTTTATTATTTGTGAAATCTTAATTAATGTATTCATTTATTTTGAAAAAAAAATAAAAATATGAAAATCACAAATAGCCAACTAAAATTAATGTTTACTGAGATGTTGTATTTTAATTTGTCAGACAATAAATGACGTAGTGAACCGGTTCATACAAGAATTTCTTTATAATGAATGACAATAAATTGAATGAAAATTGCTTCCTCCTTTCTCTTTCCTCATTTTCTTTCTACTAATTTACTCTTCTCTATCTCTTATCTCATATCTCTTTTATCTTCATAACAATATTGATATTGATTTAAATATTATTTTTTATCATCAGTTTTAAATATTATTTACTTCTTTAGTGTTAGTAATTAATTCTAGATCATACATCTAAGTTAATAAATTGTTAAATTAAGAGAAATGTTAAGTAGAGATAACTATTAAAATTAGAGGGAAATTGTTATGAAAAATTGATGAGAAAAACGAGAAAACCAACTTCCCCGTAAGATGATTTTTTTAATATTATACAATGTATTTAGAGATTATCAATTAATAATTAATATCTGTCTTATATAGAAATTGATTGTTGTCATTTTCTATTATATTTGTCTCAAAATGATATCAAAGTGACAAAGAATATTTTGAGCTAAAAAAACTCTCATTATTTCTAAAATTTATTTTAAGACTCAATTACAACCTATTTTTAGTGGATACAACTTTTCGTTAAATATATACAGATTATTTTTAACTAGGTAAGTTGTTAATAAATTTTATTTAGGGAACTTTGTTAATAAATTTGTTAACTAGGAGGCTAAATTGATCATAAAGAAACTTATGAGCTTCACAACGGCGTGTCAAATTAAGATTTAAAACATTCCAAGGTGTCTCCAATAGTTTTCTGAGCTCTTTATTATATTTTTCCCACTTGAAGTTTCAAAGGTTTGGCCGTTTGAACTTTGACGTCCGCGTTGTGGTTGGCGGTTTCTCCTCTCGCGGGTATAAAAACGTGTTGCGCTCAAAATTGGCTGTTGTCATATTTTGCTTGCTTCTCCCTTAATCCTCGCTCTCCGATTGTGAGATTTTGGGAGATTCAGATTCAGATCTGAGCCTTATTTGCTTCAAACAACCCAAGCGCCCACATTTCTTTCCATCCATCTCCACTAAAATGGCGACGATGTCCGCTCTTTCCAAATTCAAGCTCGTCTTCCTGGGCGATCAATCGGTTGGCAAAACCAGTATTATAACGCGCTTTATGTACGACAAATTCGACTCAACATATCAGGTCATTCCTGATCCCTTTTTTTTCATAATTTGGCTTCGTTTCTGTTCATTTCGAATTCTCTCAAATCGCAATTGAAGGATTTTGATTATGCTATCGATCTCTTTTCTCTTATCAGATATCACATTTCCTATCTGCGATATTCTTATGTGTTTTTTTTGGTAGATCAACCTGTAATTCGACATATTCTTATGCTCTTAGTTCCTTTGGCAGCGGGCAACACCGTTCTCTCGTTTGTTATGAAGAGTTTTTCATATGTTGTATATGTTTTGTAATTTTTTGCAATGCTTCTGAGGGGTGAAGATCTTCTAATTGATGCGGCCCTTACTATATGTGTAAAAAATAATGCTCTTATTATGAAAGAGTTTGCTAAGAATATGAGCGAGAATATGAATAAATGTCCTGGACATAATATAGTCTGGTATGTTTTTTGTTTTTTCCTTGATTGTTGTGTGTCGCTTGGGGCATTCTTATCTATTCTATATTTAAATTCTAGCTCCAGTATAATGTAGGGTAAGATCTTAGAATCAAACTAATGCTTATGGGTTCGTTATCCAATATGTATGAATATGGATCCCCACTTCACGAGGTTTGAATTGGTAAAATGCTAGAATGTGGGAAAGAGGTTGATTTGCGGAATTTTGTTTAAGGTTTTGATTACTGTTGAAGATTGAAAGTTGAGTTGAGATTAGGCGAATTATGTGTATTAAATTCCTCTGACCCTGTAATGTTCCTTGATTAGTAGATAACTCATAATGGAAACTTGTTTTTTCCCTCTTTTCTTGATTCCTGCTTCTAGGCTAACGCATGTTTTGCTAATTTGAGTTGCAGGCTACTATTGGAATTGACTTCTTGTCGAAAACGATGTACCTTGAAGACAGAACACTTCGTTTGCAGCTTTGGTAGGCTATATTCCTCTTATAAGCAATTTCACTCTATGATTAGTTTACTTTTTTATAAAAGCTATGTTGGGATACTCAGTACTGAAAAGTGAAAAGAAGAACCTTGTTGCAATTTTTTAGGAGTTATATTTATTACTCCGGTTCCGTATATATTCATATTTATAAATTTATAAATAGGTGTGAATATGAGAGAGAGAGAGATATGATGATAGCAAAGGAAATGAGAATGATAGATGAATGATAAGAAAAAAGTAGAAGAAGATTAGAATAGAAGAAGTAGAGAGAGACGAAAATAATTCTTTATTTTTATTGAGATTTCAATGGTAGTTCAATCTGAATTAGAATACAAAATTGATCAACAATCGAAAATATAAGTAGAGACCTCTATTTATAATGTTAGGACCCTTCTCTTAT
>JBAGKO010000016.1:8579224-8589513 GCA_037177275.1 Acacia concinna
ATTAGAATACAAAATTGATCAACAATCGAAAATATAAGTAGAGACCTCTATTTATAATGTTAGGACCCTTCTCTTATGTGCTAATGACTAATAGCTGATTCTAATGGGCTTATTAAGCTTAATAGGCCTAATTGATCAAATAACATGCTAATCCTAATTAGGACAGAAAAGAGGGATTAGGGATTTAGAGATTTATTAACAATATCATAACATCTGGTTTTCCTCGGAGTCTTGGAAAGAAGGGGGAAACATGGTTCTTTTTCTGGGTTTTAATCAAAGAAACAGAGAAAGGGTGGGAGAGACATCCAAAAATAAATAAAGAACTTTCGTGTGGCCAAGGAGTCGCTGGCTCTTATGCCACTTGATAGATGAATGTTAAGAAAAGAGTAGAAGAAGTAGAGAGAGACGAAGAAAATTCTTTACTTTCATTGATATTTCAACTGGTAGTTGAAACTGAACTAGAATACAAAACTGATCAAAAATATGAGTAGGGAACTTTATTTATAATGTTAGGATCATTCTCTTATACGCTAATGACTAACAGCTGATGCTAATGGACTTATTAAGCCTAATAGGCCCAACTGATCCTAAGTGGCCCAAATAACAAGTTAATCCTAATTAGAACAGAAAAGAGGGATTAGGGATTTAGGGATTTATTAACAATATCATAACAGAGAAGTGAGAGAGTAAATATAGAGGAATGAGTTCTAAGCAGTAGGCTATATTCTAGGTGGTGCTCTATTATATTGGATGAAAACATCTAGTGAAAATTTTGGTTCCTCATTTCCTGCTATTCATAGGATATCTTAAAACTGCTTTTAGTTGCTTTTAACTGATGAAAAGAGCTACTGTTACCAGTTTTGACCTCATATTTCATATTTTCCAGTTTCACTGCTAAATTTTGATAGAATACTATCTTTCCACTTTATCATTCCTTTACGTAAACATCTCACCCCTTTCTATGGATATTTTTGGAAGAATATTAGATAGATTTTCAGGACAGAGTCGACCTTAAATATTTTGTGGTGTCATCAATATCTTCTGGTGTACTTGGTGTAGGCTTTTCTATATATTGAATGTTGCATCATTTGGCTGAGTGCTGTGTATTTTCAACTTAACAGGGACACTGCAGGACAAGAAAGATTTCGAAGTCTCATTCCGAGCTACATCAGAGATTCTGCTGTTGCAGTTGTTGTATATGATGTAGCCAGTAAGTCGCAGTTTCTGTTATCTTTTGTCACGTAGATTCTTTTTAGTTTTTGCATGATTCTTTAAATCACTTGTTAATTAATGACACTCAGCAAAGTCACTGTGGCACTAGTAGGGGTCAAAAAATTCCTCTTAAGCTTTCTACCTGAAATTTGGTGCATCTTGATGCTCATTAATGTCCATTTTATTTTATCATTCACATGCTGTTATACACCCATATATGATTATCTGAATTCATCATCTAGCTTTTGTCATGCAGACAGGCAATCGTTTCTCAATACTAGTAAGTGGATTGAGGAGGTACGTACAGAAAGGGGCAGTGATGTTATTATCGTCTTGGTTGGGAATAAAACCGATCTCGTTGATAAAAGGTGAGTGATAAGTTATGATGAGGCACAAATTATTTTTATTGGTTAGAGTTGTCGTTGATTCTGTTGTATAGTAAAGTTGGGAAAGAGGGAGGTAGAGAGAGAAGGGAGAGAAAGAACATAGATAGACGATTAGTCTTAAGCCACCTATTTATAACCTCTACTAACTGTAATCTCTCCTACTTACCCGCAACTAACTCCTAACTAACTTTTTGGTCCAAAAAAAAAAATCCTGACTAACCTCTCTTATTACTTGTTATATTTTCATATCAGATTCTTTGTAACCGGATATGTTTACTGAGTATTCTAGGCTGTGTCCAGTAGCAGAAGGGACTTGCTGGTTTGTCAAATTTTAGGCATAAAAATATTTTCAAACGCGTTACGTTTTCAATAATTGGATAAAAGAACCACTGTTCATCGCGTAACAAATTTAATTGGGATCCTGTTGAACCTTAGGTTTTTTAGTTACCTGTTGAACATTTTTTTAATAGGGGTTCGAAACTTGATATTATTATCGAATGAAAAACCATGTTTATGGAATAAACAGCTTGATACTAGATTTCAGTTTCTCTTTAACCATATCTGTTGCATGTATGAATCTGTTATATCAAATAGATTATTAGTTTTTTATTTCTAACGTGATTTTGATTCCTATACAGGCAAGTCTCAATAGAGGAAGGGGACGCTAAATCTCGTGAATTTGGAATCATGTTTATAGAAACTAGCGCCAAAGCAGGCTTCAATATTAAGGTGAATTCTTCAACTTCTTTTATCCAAATGGATGGTTAACTAAGAGATGCCTTAATTTGTTATTAAAAAAAGAAAATAAAATAAAAAAAGATCAAAACATGCTTCTAAACTTGATGCTTGTTGGCTGTTGTTATATTAGTCTGCAAAAACTTGGTTTTGCTTCCTGCTAGTAAGATATATAATCTATAGTCTTAAATATAAGATTTAATTTATATTTTTTTATAAAGATTAAGAAAGCAAATAAGTTACTTAATTATAGCAAATATAGTGTGTTATTATATTATATATTACTTTATAAGTTAAATAAAATAGTTTAGAAAAAAAATAAAAAATTCAAATGATTTAAAATAATGTTATTACTTTTCTTAAGATTTTATAAAAAAATTCAACTAGGTGACCGGAGGTAATATATATGTAAGCAATCTAGAAACTGTGAATTCACAGTTTCTCTTTCAATTTTACATTTTTGGGTTAGTGACTTGCGGAAATGGAAATTTGCAGCCCTTGTTTCGTAAAATTGCGACTGCCTTGCCTGGGATGGAAACTCTTTCTGCTACAAAACAGGAAGACATGGTTGATGTAAATCTAAAGCCTACAGTCAATTCATCCAATACAGAGCAGCAAGGAGGAGGCTGTGCATGCTAGATTAAAAATGGTTGATTTACCAGCAGCTAAATATGTGTCTTCACCATACACAACTCTGGAATTTTGACTCCTTTGGTAAGGCGATTTCCTGGCAACCTTGCTTTCTTATAAATGCTTCTTCAGGTTACACAGGTGAGGGGAACTTGTTGCTGTATAGATACATGCTTTTATCCAATTATATAGGAATACATGTTTTTTTTTTAATACAAGGAATACATGCTACAAGTTTATAACTTTTAAGCACATAGGAAATGTTTGTAATTTTTAATTTGTTTAGACTCTGATTCATATAGACGTTAAAAAAGCATGTTTAAATTGAGAAAAATGGATGAAAAAGAAACGGTGTTTTATATTTTAATAATGGAATAGGATGTTTAAATTTGTATCTGTCACCAATTGCCCTATCAACAAGAAATCATCTGAAGGATGTACTTACTGTGACATTTAAATTTTTGTTAGCTGAATATCGTTGTTGTCAATTCGCCTGTATTCGGAGCTTACACTTGCGAGTACAATAGTTTTTAATAAGGGAAAATTACACTTAGATCCCAAATAAGCAAATATACGTCAAATAAGTCCCGTAGAAAAAATATACTCTTCTCAGGTCCCAAGTTAAAAAACTTATTACTATCAAGTCTTAATTAACAACCCCGGGATTATTAATATAACTCCTGGGATTGTTATTAATAACTACAGGGACTATATTAACAACTTTGGGACCTAACAGTAATAAATTTTTTACAGGGACCTATTTAACGTAAAGTAATAAGAACCTCAATGCAAATTTCCCTTTTAATTATGGAATAGGATGTTTAAATTTGTATCTGTCACCAATTGCCCTATCAACTTTAATATTTTAGACCAAAATTTGTTTCTATAAAGCATTTTATATTTTGGACGGAGAATATGAAAAGGTTCCATTTATATATGAGTAATGATGTGACTACCTCTTCCCAATTTCAATATTGTAGTTGGCATGGAAATGCTTTACAATAAAAAGGGGAATAACTCAAAAAATGCCTCGCACTCCCTATCTTAGACGATGAATATGCAGAGTGTTGATGATATTTTTTGATTAAAAAATAATTGAAAATATTTTTTTCTACAAAAAGTTCATAACATCTATAAAACCTTAGATTGTGAAAGAGAACCTACTAGCAGGCAAAAAAGGAAAGAAAGAAAGAAAAAAAAAAACATACCTGATATTTATGTATGAGAATGGATCACATGCCAAGCGTTGGCTTTTTAAATACATAATAAATGAGAATATGTTTTCTTTTTGCCCGTAAATAAATGAGAATATATAAACGTCATGCATATGCTAAACGTTTGCCATGATACATTACCATCAACATTACAAGGGAGTCATAATTAATTATAATTGACAAGATTAAAAAAATGAACTATTCTACAGGTCAACACAATAACAGCAATTTTTTTAAATTAATTCAACTATTCAAGGCAGCAAAGGTTGAGCCACTAAATAAGCACAAAATTCTCACCCTTCTGCCTCATTCTCAAAGTCATATATATCAACACCAGTGATCCCAAACTTGACCTGCATAAATATTAAATATTTGATCAATTTAGTGAACGATGTAACTAGGTATAACAAGTACTGGCCAAAAAAAAAAGGTAGGTATAATTAGATGAGTTCCAAAAAGAGAAACTAGAATAACTTAACAGAGGGATTTTTTATTTTTTGGTCCAAACTTAACAGAGGGTTTTATCGTGACTACCTCTCCCGGACTGATTATTTTAATTGAAAGAAAGAATTTCCTCTTGCACTGCTCTCTCCTTCACAAACAAGAGAGAGAGTATAGATGCACTAGGGCCCGCCTGTGATGCTATAATTTGGAAATTGAAACATATATATGACCAATCTAAACTCTTTACCGTTAAAACTTTCAATTGCAAGATAATTAAAACATTAAGTGACGCTCAAGCATAACCAAGAAAGTTCATAACATCTATATAACGTAATTGACGTGGAGTTTTTGCCTCCTAACTTATGTTTTGGAAGAGTTAGGAGGGGAAGGGAAACGAAGGAATCTAAAGAAACATTCTGAGAAGAGAAGCGATGGTTACGTGATAATTTCCTTGGAGAAACTTCCTCCTCCCAAATACCCCAAATTGAGAAAACCTAAAATTAGATTTGATTTGGATTTTAGACTTAAAATCTCACATAGTCACATGTAGAAATATTTGTTTGGATAGAATTAAAAATGCACACTGATAAGAATGAGTTGTCCTAACTTGTCCGCATGTTTGGGTAGTATTGAAAGAGGATGGTTGAGACTTGAAACAATTAAGGTGAATAAGGTATTTGAAATTCTAAGGAATTATCTTGGATTTGTATCAAATCCAAATCGATAAAATTTTGTGTATCCAAGTAACTCTCTACTAATCCTAACATAACATTAGAGGATTTTGGGAAGTTATTCCAAAATCCTTAATAAGCCTCACACATTTATTACTAAGCCCCAAGCAAGGAAAAGGTTTAAACGAAATTCTCCCTCTACGTTCCCTTCATCATCAAACATTTTTATGTTTTGGATTGGCATGGACTACCGCAGGAATGCTTTCAAACTTTAAATGGTAGAGATGCTCAGAGGCTTTATGCTAAAGGAAGTCAAGGGTCATCCTAGAGCTAGCAACAGTAACCGAACATATTCTGATCCCAGAGTCAATTCATAGAATCAGGATGACTATATCTTTCATTCTTTTTCCAATGCTATTCTTATATACCCTTCATCTTTGAATTGATTGGGAATCTTAACTCAAGCATCATAAAAGTGTAAATGAGCTAAGGAGTACTCCCTCCGGTTCTAATTATAAGGACCCGTTGATTTTTTTTTTGGAGAATTCTAGAAAAATTCTAAGAATACTAATTACATTACTTAATTATATCATATATTGTGTTTTATTACATTATATATTAGTTCATAAATCAAACAATATAATTTGACAAAAAAAAGATAAATTTTAATGTCTTAAAGTAATGTGATTAACTTTCTTATAATTTTTTTAAAATTCTCTAAAAAAGTCAACGGACCCTTATAATTAAAACCGGAGGGAGTATTGATTATGGTTAAGGGATAAGTTAGGCTAAGGAGTATTGATTTCTCAAGAAAGGCAACTCTGGGTAAAAGAGAGTGAGCTTAGCTAGAGCAACTACTCTATTTGCGAAGTATCAAACTGTAGTATAAGTTACTAGAGTGATTGTGCATGGCATGAAGACAACATCCACTACATTTAAGGAATATTCCATGGAAAGGAGGCTGAGAATCATCTCTTCACAATATTTTCAACCAAGTTTAGATTTGGTGCCACAAGTGGGTATCCTAGGTGCAATTTTTGTCAGAAGAACTATGGTTCAAGAAAGGGAACAACCTCATTCCAACACTCCTTCACCTCAACTTCAAAAGGGGCGAGTATGGAAATTTAGTTTACCATCCAAAGGACAGATTCGTTGCCACTCTGAAGTTGTTTGTTTAGCAGTGAGATAGACAGTAACTATTACCCAGGCAGAAAATTGATACTGGCACATAGGTTGCAGCAAATGTAATGCATATTCTGATTGTGGAAACTTGAACTTACAATATTGAAAATAGAAATGCCACTTTTCTGGAATCAAACGAGGCAGAACGCTTAAGTCTTCTGCATTTGTTATTTGGGATATCATGAACTTTCTCAATGACCGACTTATCTGTTAATTTTCAAAATAAAACAGATAAAATGTATCCTGCTTACTGAAGAATTCAGCTGTAAAAACGTAAGTGTACTGATTTAAGGAGAAGATAATAATGAAATGGTAAAAGCTGCAAACTATGATGGGTGGTGACAAAAGAAATATCATAATGATCTGTAAAGACTCCTCAAGTTGATTAACCATGAAAAACGAAAGGATTATGATTGATAATAATATGAATTTGATAACCTTGACATTCAATTCAAATTCAAGTCAACCTATTCTCCAGTAAAGTTTTTCATTATACAAAGCAATGCATGAAGATAATGCTTGATTTACCCCCTTGCTTTTGAATCGCATGCAAATGCAATATCTTCTAGTTGATGATCTATTGTTCGTAACACAATTATTCAGTAGGCTGAAAAGGAGAATTGAATCATCTATAGAATGCAAGCTATGAAAACTCAGTATGTGGGAAGTTCCTAGTTACATTAGATGAAGGTTCCAATTAGCCTGTTGTTAACGAGAAATTTTCTTCTGTCAAATCACTAAGTTCATCAAGTAGGAAAGGTTCTCCATCAGCTCAGACCATATTGCATGCTTAAGGCAATTCATCTATTTTAATTATACCTGGTAAAACATAAATTGCATACACTTACAAGAATCATTAAACACTTATCGACTCCAGAAGAGCAAAGTGAAGAATTTAGAAAAACATACCTCTTCCGCTAAATTTAAAACTTGCTTGTCTCGAGAATAGCTTCTGCAATTTTGTGCAACAATAGTCCAAAATCAGAATTGGCAGAAGTGTAAATTCAGTGTTCAAAACACACCCTGTTTCTCTTTTAAAACATACAAAAGAAATTCTGCAGAAAATCACATAATTGCTGCTCGGATCATATCAATTGTTTGCAGTTAACTAAGAGTCTAAGCCTATCATATGCTATCCTAAAGAGGAGGCCCCCATAAGATGGATGTATAAAATTACTTACAGCTAGTAAATTTTCAGTTTTAAGACTTTCAACTCCCTCTTCGTAGGATTGAGGTGAAGTTGAGCTTTCATTTCCACTAGGCAGATCAATTATGCATGGGGAGTGCCCCTCTTCACTCTCCATTCGGAAATCAAAGCAGTTTTGGCAATTCAAGTGAGCATCCACGCATATTGGACCTTTAGATTGATTGGGAACCTCCAAGATGCTTAAAAAGGCTGGTGGTGAAGCACAATGTGCATCATCAACGTCCTTGGTCAACACTGAAATACTATAGACATCTTGACCCTGTAGAAATAAAAAGGAACCAATTCTTCAAGAAAAACATAAAAGCATATTTTAAGCTATTTCCTGATAGCCGTTTATGAGATGAAGTTGATCAATCGGTTGAAAGAAAGGTACGAAATACATTACTACAACATTGATGAGTTTATAGATTGGGAGAACAAGGAGCTTCAGCAACTCATACTTCAAGAAAGATAACCATAAGGAAATTCTATATCATAATGTAAGTCCATGAAGCATCACTACATAAGAAAAAACCATAAAATTCTCCCTCAGTAATCAACATGTTCCAAGATCACAAACTTCTGTTTAAGGTCTGAAATGGCTTCGACAACCCAAAAAAAAAAGTGTTATAATAGGGGAAGAACCGAAGAACTCACTGGTGAGCCACTTGAAGGTTGATATAATCCTGATGGAAATGGAGAAGCATCCTCAACAAGTATTGGCGGAATCTCTGGAACGGAATAAATTATCAGTTTAAATATTAAAGTCCTTTCAGCACATCTCATGAACCAAAAAAAAAAAAACAATATACAAGTTCTCTCGCATAATTACCTGAGGAGAAGTGTTGGTTAGCGTCAGCATGACTTGATATAAGTGATTTTGCACACCGAAAATTGGCAGGTTCGTTGCAATTCCCTTTCAGGAACTCCTTAATTAGTGGTTCTCCCTGCAAGTACTCTACACGTCAGAGTTTTCTACAGCTTGGAAAGGAGTAGAATCAATAAAGTCGTCTCTTAAAACTAAAAAGTATCTAAAGCGGCTGTACTGAAACATTGTTGTTCGCGCATCAATCTGTGAACCAACTTTCACATTTCAAATGGAAGAGAGATCAGAAGAAAATCTAAGCAAAATCGTTTGATAGCTGATATTTACATGTTCGATTTCCATCAAACTAAGAAGTACTTCACAACCTCATCACTTCGCATAAGTTTGTCTTTCCTCTCTCATCTTTTAGCAACTAAAGTAGAACTGAAAACCATATGGAAAATGCGGTTGACTATAGATGCTGAGAAACTTCATCTCAAGCAACTAAACTTGAAATGTAGTTGAAAACATAAGAAGCAAACCACATATGTTAAACATCTAGCCGAAGATCAACTTCATTTCAATCGATAAATCAACTTCAAGCTTCAAATGGAAGAGAATTTAGAAGAAAATCTAAACAAAATCGCTCGACCTTTGAGATTTATTATATCTTAGATTTTCCACAAAAACTATGGCTGTACTTCACAACCTCAATCCTTCACATAACTTCAAAGCAAAAACTAGAGCTGAGAAGCAAATGGCAAATGCTCGAGCCAAGTAACTAAACTTGAAATTTAGCTTACAATATAAAAAAGAAAATCTTAAAATCTACATCAGTAAGAAATCTAGCCGAAGATTAGCTTCAAGTAGGCAATGAGGAAGAAGAACGGTTACCTCGCAGGACGAATTAACAGCCATTACTGATGCGAATCAGAGAGGGAAGTAGGAATAATGGAATATGGCTTTGTTCATTCACGGACAGGCTTTAACCAGAGGGAGCTTATGAACGATACGTCACATCAAGTGAAACTCTTTTGGACCCTACATTACCAATACGGTGGCGCGGTTTGCCGGAAAGCCTTCTGATGACGTCTGCGTTCCAGACAACGACATTTATTTTATTTTATTTATTTACCCTCTTTCCCTAAAAACCGTTGTGACCATAATGCCCCTCGCTTTGAAGCTGAAGCCTATTTTGAGATTTTCAAGAATTCAGAAAATGACAAAACATAAGATAAAAATTAAAAAAAAAACAAATTAATACTTTTAATCCCGAAATAAGCTGAAATATCACTGCGGGACCTTAGGAGTTAGGTGGAATTAATTTTTTGAGTTGAAATGTCATAATTGCCCCTAACTTATTTTATTTTATTTAAAAAATGGATATAATTGAAGGTGCAAAGTTAATTGGCAAAAATAATTTATGAAGGGGAGTAATCACTGGGCTACTATTACTCCTTGGTATATAAGTGTAAGAAAAATTATATACAATCATCTTCTTTCCCAACCTACTTTATATCATTCTCTATTCATTCCTAAATATAAAATTCAATTAACTTTTTTTTTTAGAATCTTAACAAAGTTAATTATATTACTTTAAGAAATTAAAATTTATCTCTTTTTTTCTTTTTTCTTTTTTCTTTTTTCTTTTTTTTTTGATATAGGACGCCAAACAAAACTACATACTATCCCCTCAGTAAAAAAGGGTCTAAGACAGGATATGAATTAGTAAAAGTAATTAAATCAGGAGCTAAAGGTAAGGAAGATTTTGCTAAAAAATCTGCTGCCTCATTTGCATCACAAGCAATCTGATGAATGTGCGCA
>JBAGKO010000016.1:8589613-8608600 GCA_037177275.1 Acacia concinna
TTGTGTCTGTGCAAGTGTGTGAGTGTGAGTGACGGTGTGTGAGTGTGAGTGACCAAGCAGTGATGGAGTGTGAGTGGGAGGGAGTGAAGGACTGAAGGAGATGAAGACCAGGAATGGGGGTGGCCCCCGTGGGCGATTAGGGTAGAGGTAGCTGCTTCGGTGATCTCTAAATCAAAATTCAGAAATTAGGGTCACTAGTTCATGAGTTAGCAAGAGAAAAGGGGTTGTTTCCAGGCTGGGTTGGTTTGGGGTTGGGGAAGTGGGTCGGGTTCCTCCAAAATGGCGTCGTTTTAGAGGCTTTTTTAAAAATAAACCTGGCAGACTCACCGAGTCAACTCGGCTGGCCGAGCCAACCATCAACCAGACTGGATTCCTGTCCGGCTGGCCAGTTTTATGGTCCGACCGGCCGGTCCAGTCTGGTTTTTCCTCCCTTGTTCACAACACTACTATAAGGAAAAAACTCAACAGAGACATTATTTTCCTTAGTAAATCGTGTAATAGAGATCAAATTTTTTTCATGCGTGGAACACATAATACCCGTGGCAAATGAAATCTACCAATATGAGACTCACCAATATGTGTTATGGCAGCTGCATCACCAGTTCCTACTTGAATTAATCCATGATAATTGCTTGGAGCAAGTGTGTTAAGTGTGGATGGATCATAGGTGATGTGTTGAGTCGCACCTGAATCAAAGTGCCAGGCTGAATTAGAAATTGAAGCTGGTGTGGCGATATAAGCTTGACCAGGGCTGGAGTGGAAGAGTCCTGATTCGGCTTAGAATTGTTAGGCACACTAAGAGTAAAGGTGTGAGTGGCAAGGGAAATGGTAGTCTCATTTCCATTAGATGGTCCAGGAGTCGAAGGAGGAACATGATCAGTAGGTGCACCATAGGCATAGTAAGCATTGGATTCATGCGATGGAGGAATAGATGAATCATACTCATACCTGTAAAAGCACAATTAAGCAATATGGCCAATTTTAGAACAAATCTGACATTGTGGACGATTAGTGACACGACCACTAGGAACACCACGATTGCCGCTGCCGCCACGAAACGGATGTTGACTAGGACCTCTAGGTGGACGATGACCTCAGCCAGTAGTATAAGGGGCTTGGGAGTAGAACACATGCGCGAGATCTGGATCCTCATCATAATAAGAGTGGTGAGCTTGAGGCAGTGCTCCATTTGTTAGAAATGTTTTCTGTCGTGCCTCTGTGTCGATCAACATATTTGCGATAGTGTCCAAATCAAATTGAGGCCTAGCAGCATTGATCACTATAATGACTGCATCAAACTCAACCGTAAGACCATTGAGAATGTAGGAGATTTGTGTGATTTCATCAATTTTTTCACCAAGAACAAATGATCACACAAAGATTTGATATTGGCTAGATATACTTGCATGGAGAGGATACCTTTCTTTTGAGTGCTTAGCTAATTCTTATAGAGAAGAATCTTAGAATCGGATTTTGTGGAGTAGAGTTTAATGAGTTTACCCTAAATCTAAGCCGAAGTGTGGAGACCAACTAGTTCCGATAAAATCGATGGTGCAATAGAAGCTAATAGCCACGATGCTAGGGCAGAATCGAGAGATTCAAAGTCTTCAAACTCTAGATTAGAGATGAGATTTTCCAGATTCATCACGAATTTGAGTAGGAGGAATCAAAATCGTACCATCGAGGAAATGATGAAGATGATGTTGTTTCACTATGAGATAAACATGTTGCTGCCATAGGAGGAAGTTGTGATCATCGAGACAAATGGTGATCTTTTTGTTGGAGAAACCTCGAGTAGCAGCAGCAAAAACAGGAAACGACGGCGTAGACCCTATACTAGTGATGGAGCTTGAACTCGTCATTGTAGTTGAGTAACTTTCTTGGTTGAATAATTCTTCTGGATGGCTTTATGGTGGTGATCGGAGTCAGGCCGTGATGGCTGGCTTTGATACCATAATAGAAGTTAGGATTAGAGAGAAAACTGAGAAAATATCTCAAGCTTTGTTCATTAATCAATAGAGACTGATACAGTACCTTATATATGCTATGCTATTCTCTTCAGCTAGTGACACGTATGTTAGTGACATGTCTTTTTGTTACAACCAACTAACTGAACTATATTATGACAACTGAACCATATTATAACAGATATAGTGTATACATCTAATAGAGGTTAGGGATTGTGGTGCTGGGAGCCTTGCATGGCTTTTTGCTACTTGAGTATGCAGATCGGATTCAAACCTTATCTATCTTGAGCAAGCACAGCCAACAACAATCTGACGTCCTTTCACCTTCTCAATAATCTGCTTTAACTCCTCCGACTCTGGTTCATATACTCATTCAGATGAGAAGAGGCAGGTGAGATATATAGAGACGGCATTGGTTATTTTGGCATTAACGGCTCATATATATGCCTCCATTAAGTCAAACTACTGTACGTCATTTTGGGTGATGAGAAATTTTCTTCTAATCAGCCTGATGAGTCTGGAATAATAATATAATGCGGAATGCACGCGGTGTGGCGGCGTGCGTGTTAGGTGGGTGCTTTTAGGTCCACTTCTTATATATTCTCGTCAAATTTGAACACAATGCTCATGCAATTTTTAATTATTCGATGACGTGACTCTCACTTATTAAAATGTCTCAGTTAATTCCAAACTTGTCTATTTCATGTTAACTTTTAGGTTTCTTTTTGAGTCCTGATCATACAAACAATGAATTAAATAAATAAAAATAATATATGTAACTAAATATCATAGAATCTACCATATTTCGACTGATGTGGAATGGAGGAATAGCACATAGCTAGTTTTCTCAAATATACTTGTCATCAAGGAATATTTCATGAAAAAAAAAATAATTATAGGGATTTTATAGCTTTATTATCATTTTTAAAAACTGTTAATACATGGATGGTTTTCAAATCACAACACGTAATTTTATCGCGTACTCCCATAGATAAATAATTTTTTCCAACCCTATATATATAGGTAAATATATAATTACATTATAAACTTCAATGGACACGTTTTAATCAAAAAACCATATATGTACTATATATATTAATTAAAGGTTTAGTGACAAAGACAAAAATCACATAATATGGGATCATAATTTGACTATCGATGTCCTACTAAATTATGTGGTTCTATGTTGATTGGCCTAATTAATATATTTACTACTCGGTCAATCTAGCTATTTGCTTATTTGGTTTTCTTGTGTGTTGCTACTATACGTGGTTAATTGATGATCATTAATGAGTTGCTTATCTAGTTTTCTTGTATCATCTTGTGTGTTCGTTGTATGTGATTGATCATTTGAGTATCAATTATCATCGTGTGGTTCTCCACGTTGATTTAATTTGTCCAAGTAATATGCTTACTTGGCACCCTCTCGTATTGTGTCTCTGTGCTTACATGATTGTTTTACTGGACTTCTTCCTTTATATTGTGCGTGTTGTTTGTATGTGGCTGGTCATTTGTGAGTGTTCATCAGATGTGATCTTTTGGTTTATTATGTCTACATGCCTACTAATCTGCACCATACTTAGCCATTTATATTGAGATCATTTTTATTTTGGTTAAGACACATATTTAGTGGGTGTTTGGGTACTCACCTTTTCAAAGGGTACTCACCTTTTCAAAGAAAAAGTTACTTTTTAGTGACATTGACGTAGTTTTTTAACTTGAAGGTGTTTGGATGGGGATTATTTTTGACTGACTGAAAAGCTTCTTATTATAAGTTGCCTTCCAGCTATTATTTTCCCTATTTGAAAAGAGCCATTGAAACCGGCCAATATCAAGTGAGCTTCTCTTCTTCCCAGAGAGAGTATTTTACTACTTTTACTATTAAAAATGAACAATTATGTATTTTACTATTTTTACTTTTTTTTTAAAAAAAATGATTGTGACCATGTGAAAAAAATGATCTAACTCCAAATATTGCATAATTATCAAATTTAAAATACATAACAGTTTTTTTTTAAAAAAAAACTCTATTAAAAAAATATCATAAGTTACTTTTCATTTTACCATCCAAACACACCTCCATTAGAAAAAAGTCACTTCTATTATTTTTTATCCAAACATAAATCACTTCCCATAAGTCATTTTTTTAAATTACTTTTTCATCTGAAGTCACTTTTCATCAGTTACTTCTACCCAAACAGGCCCTTAGGTTTTTTATTAATATTCTCCCCATTGGCATTTATTATTATGATTATCTTTGGAATGAGAGGAGTAGAGTCTACTTTGCTTGGAAGTTGTATAAAACACAACTCTTTGGTGGATCATATCAAGTTCTGGCTCTTACTATTAAAGAACATAACTAATACTAATACTTTTTTTTTCTAATTATAAGACCATGTTGACTTTTTTATAGAAGTTAAGGAAATAAAATAAATTACTTTACCACATCATATATTGCGTTTTTTTATATTATATATTAGTTTATAAATTAAACAAAATAATTTGAAGGAAAATGATACATTTTAATGCTTTAAAGTATGTAACTAATTTTTTTAAGATTCTTAAAAAAAATCAACTATCTCTTATAACTATGACACAAGGGAATATTAATCTTTTATATCCCATTCAACGTGGACATTACACACACATATGAATTAATTAATATTTGGATATTTTGAGGGAGATAATAAATATTTGGATATAATTAAAGTTAAGAATATTTTACCCAATGGATAATCCAATTGATAAGCTTTAATAATAGATGGAAAAATGTTTAATTTTATATTCCTAACGCTGTACATCTAGTTCTTATAAAATGTCGTATGTTTTTTTTGGCCAATTATAAAATGTTGTATTTAAATCATTTAGTCTCGATGATAATAATAATGTCTCTCTTCTTCACATTTGTCGGGCAAGAAACTAACGTGATGTCTTTTTCATTTTTATTTTACGTTTGTATATCTTTATGTTCGCATAACGCTAAAGACTCCACGACAAAAAAACAAAATGTAATAACAAAATGATAAACGTGATAAAAATTGCAATTAATTAGTTCGATCCACTGGCGCGTAATAGGTTTAACTTTAGACGGTAGTTTGATTTCATATGTATATATTTGACTTTTTCTAATTCTTTTGGGCTATATTATTATTTTTATTAAATTACATAATATGGGAAGATAACTTATTAAAATATATTTAATTTGTTTTTTAACTATTAAACTCTATTTTAATTACGCCGACCATATCTGACTATAATAAATAAACATGTCCCACAGATCTTGCTAACTGATCTAATGGAAATACGAATTATCCCCCAAAGTGGAAAAATCATAGAACCAAAGCAAAGAAAAAATGTACCGCTTTTTTTTTTTTTTTATCATTTTTCAACTTGTCATTCCTTATTACTAGTTCACAAAATTTTTAAAAAATAATTATAATAAGTATTTCTGAATATTTCATGTTTTATTTTTTCCTTTTTTCTCAATCCTGAGAATAAAATCCATGATTTTAAATAGGGATGCTGGATTACATGCATTTGAAAAAAAAAAATTAATGACTTAATTAGCCTTTTTTTAAAAAAAAAAGTGCTTTGAGGGAGTACTCTCTCTTGTTCACCATGACACTTAAAAAGTTTAAGTAATTTATGAGAAATAATTCATTAAATATGTTATAAATTGAAACTTTTTATTTTTATTATTAATGAAAAATGTATTTAAAAATTTAATGATTGTACAAATTAAAAATGAGCATAATTATAAATACAAAATTAAAAAATGGGTATCAATTATCTTACTTACACTATAGATCAAGCTATTCTTCTAAAAACACATTATATTGTGGATAAGATAGAGTAATAGTGACAGAAGTGAAATTAGATAACCAATTTATACATATTAAAACAATTAGCAAAGTTGATTATTTATACTAAATATATGTTTTTGTAAATGTCCATTTAATTATTCCTAGTTTGACGAGACCCCTATACTGTTTTAAATATGCAATGATACTTATAGAGTAAAAAAATACTCCAATAATGAATGCTAACCCTTAATATAAGTTCCAATTAATTTTTTAAGAATATTAAAAAATTAATTAAATTATTTTAATGTATCATTTTTTCAATTAATTTATCTTATAAATTAGTATGTAGGAGTATAACTTAATCAAGTTGATTTTACTGAGCTTCTTTAATTTAGTTGACTTTATTTAATATGATTAAATATTTTATTAAGATTACTTAAGACATATGTTCTTAATCTAATTAAATTAAGTAAGCACAGTATTTTTAGTTAATCTACTCGTATCAAATTTTATAGAAAAAAGTCATACGCACGTTCTTACGTTACATCAGATTCACACGAAATGCAAAACTCGTTTAAATCTGACGCGGTTCTTCACAATGAATGAACACAATAAATATAAAACAGGGTAGGTGGCTTAGGAAATACCGAAATAGGAATGAACCATGCTCCCCTGAAAAAGGAAGAACAGTCTCTACTCTCTAGACTTTACGGTGCGGTGTTTGGTGGGGGTTGGCTTGTGTTGCAGAGAGGCACGAGCTTTAGCCGTCCAGCCTCATGAACGCCACGCAACAAACCTAAATATCAAAAGTTAGGGATTAGGAAAGATCCAATGAATCAAGTAGTTTTTCGCATTTGAATATTGCTCCACTACAATACGTCCAACTTTCCTAGCTCAAATTGACGATGACGCTGAGCAATGCGGGGTTCGGCAGACAAAGCTATGCAAGAATCTTCAATTAAAGATGCTCACTTTACCCAAATCCTGTCTTTTGGCCCCTTCTTTTAAATTCAAACAACATGTGAAAACTTGCCACTTTGAGATTCAGTCGCTTCTGACCAAACCAATCAAACCGATCGATCTCTTAGTTCGGATCTAATTTCTGTTAAAAAAAAAAATCACATATTACAATGTCCCATCATCTAATCAAAACCGTACCGTTTGATTTATTCTTTCCTGGGGGCTTGTTTCTCGATATTGATTCAGCTCCTGCGTCGGTTATTTCGTTGATATCGTCGAAGGCTTGTTCTAACACGGACAGGGTTTCGTGTTTTTCATGGGGACGCAGAAGAACGGTGAGTTTCGAAGTTTTCCGGCGGGAAAGGAGAGCTTCGGGGACGGTCGGTGGTGGGTTTTTGTCTCTGAGCTTGTCGATAAGCGGAAGCGAAGGGGATCAGAGCTATGTTCCAGAATCGCAAGAAATTCTTGGCCAGCCTGAGGATAAAGTTTCGGACAGGTCCGATGGATGTAAAGAGAAGGAGGATGTTCGTATGAAGAGATCTGGGGCTCTGAATATGACTAAGCATCTGTGGGCCGGAGCTGTGGCTGCTATGGTTTCAAGGTTTGGATTTTTACTAGTATGTCTACTATTTGGAATAATGAACGATTATTTCATGCCACATGCTCTTCTTTTCTTTTTCCACTTCCGTGACTCCTTTTTTTATTTCCGTTTCATATCATCTTTTAAACTGTGATGTACAATTACTTTTGTTGTCTTTACCTATTAATTATTTGTATACTGCCAATTTTTCTTCTTTGTTGGGTTTTGTAAGGGTGAATTTGCTTCCATTGAAGGGGGCGACAATAATATATTTTTCTTCTTTGTTGGGATTTTAACGGCGAAAATGCTATATTTTCATTTTGGTTGAAATTTTGGATTGATAAAAGGATATTCATGGTCTGTCGCTTTATCATTTGGACAAATTCAGAACCCCCTTTTTCTTTCATATCGGGTTAATTCCAAGTAATTCATGAAGCTGGTTTTGTGAATTAAGAAACGACAAATTCAACATGCTGTTCTCCTTGCCCTTTTAAGTTTTATATATACCATACCCTTTGCAGGTTCAAGTGGTTGTTATGACTGACAACTTCTGATTGCTTTAGCTATAACTGTCACTTTGCTGCACAATTTGAATTCAATTACCCATCTTTATTTCTTTTGCAGCACAAATTCATTGGTCAACATGCTGTTTGCTGTTTCAGGACATTTGTGGCGCCTCTAGAGAGACTTAAGCTGGAATACATAGTTCGGGGTGAACAGAAACACCTATTTGAGCTCATTAAGGAAATTGCAACTTCTCAAGGGTTGAAAGGATTTTGGAAAGGGAATTTCGTAAATATTCTTCGAACAGCACCCTTTAAAGCTATAAATTTTTATGCTTATGATACTTACAGAAATCATCTGGTAAGGATTTCCGGGAATGAAGAAACTACAAATTTTGAGAGGTTTATTGCTGGGGCTGCCGCAGGGATTACAGCTACCTTGCTCTGTCTGCCCATGGACACTGTAAGTGGTAATCTGAGATTGTTAATCTCTCTGAATACTTACTTTGTGTGTCAATCTGTTGTTACATATATCTAGTTTGATGCCAAGCAGATAGCTTATGTTGTGCATGTAGAATTTACATTACCAGTTTGCTACAAGTATAAGCTCCCTATTCTGAGTATTAATTTGCAAAATTCCATATGTAGTTTTCAATCCTAATCTTTGTTTAACTAATGTAGCTAGGACTATTGACATGATGACTTGATTGACGATGCTATATGGGACTTTTTTTGCCACTCCTATTGTCTCCCCATCTCTCTATGCTACATCTATTTACTCAATCCTTTGGTTCTTACACTTTCAAAAGTTAGAGTTGTTTAGAGCCTATAGCATGTGTTTCCTAACATTTTTAAGTTTTAAATGTCTTTGCCCATCACTGTTGCTTTATTACTTTGATGTAATGTCCTCCAGGTCCAAGATGCTCTCCAATTGTACTTCTGTGATTTAAATGTGCTATATTTTATTTTAATTTTTCTGGCAATTCAGAACATAATAATAGCCATGAACTATACATTTAAAGAAAAGAAAAGGCACCGGCTGAAGACCATGATTGAGAATCAATGGAATCGTTCTTTTTGGTATATGTATCTAGTGTCTCTCGCGCTATGATAATTAAAAAGACATTCTCAAGCATTTCATGTTATTCCTCCTCTTCTCAATGAAGTGTGATTTTGTGTTCTATTATGTTTCAATTGGAATCTAAGAGTGACATTTTTCAGATCAGGACAGTAATGGTTGCACCTGGTGGTGAGGCTTTGGGAGGTGTAATTGGTGCCTTCCGACACATGATAAAAACTGAAGGCTTCTTTTCTCTTTACAAGGGTTTGGTACCTTCCATTGTCAGCATGGCACCTTCAGGTGCTGTATTTTATGGCGTTTATGACATATTAAAGTCAGCATATCTGCATTCACCTGAAGGAAGAAAAAGGATCCAACATATGAAAGAACAAGCTCAAGAGCTTAATGCTATGGAACAAATGGAATTGGGACCCCTTAGAACTCTAATATATGGTGCAATTGCTGGTTGTGCAGCTGAAGCTGCTACATATCCCTTTGAAGTTGTTAGAAGACAGCTTCAGATGCAAGTTCAGGCAACAAGAATGAATGCGCTGGCAACTTGTGTCAAGATTGTTGAAAATGGCGGTGTTCCTGCTCTCTATGCAGGACTGACTCCTAGTTTGTTGCAGGTACGATGTGTTTATGATTTTATCCTTCATATCTGAAAAATGCATGTCAAATTTCAGTCAATTAAGATCAGGACACATGGGGGCTCTCTCCCTCTCTCAAAAAAAACCAAGGGCAGTTGCTCCAGCTATATAGTTCATAGTTGAATCTGCACATGGTTGACAACAAGGTCTGGCAACGACAGAGTTTGGTTTTAAAATGATTTTTCCAACTGACATGAAGAGGTGTTTTTTTTTTTTAAAGAATTTCAAGGCTCTTGAGCTATTTTTGAGACCTTTTGCTCCTGAATTCTGCAAACCTCTGAAGCTAATTGGCTTACTATTCAAGTGACCGATAGAAGTGTTGGTTAGATTTGTGCAACAATCTACTTTTAAGTCAGCAGTAGTTAGGTGAACATGTAGGATCTCTATGTGACTCAGCATGCGTTACGGTATCAAAATTGGGCAAGATTGCAATACATCTTGAAACTGACGTGTCCTTTTCTTTGTTTTCAACCCTGTTGTCTAGTTGGGCTGGTCATGAACTCATGATTAGTGAGTATCATCTATTTTGGGTTTCTGGATTATTTCCATGAGATTACGTTAAACCGAATTCCTTGGTTGAAGATAATTCAGTTTTAAGCTTTAGGGTTTAGGGTTTATGATTTAGTAAATTTATAATTTAGTCCCCCAAGGAATTAGCTACTTGCACTCTTTTTCACTGAAGATATCTTGAATCAAATTCTCAAACCTGTTCATGCCAAGCGAAAAACCCCATTTTTCTAAGTCTAATATAGAGCCAAACTCTAATGCATAAACTGTGTGTAGTATCATCTCCAAAACATTCCCAAGTCCAAGATCCATGACATGATCTGTACTTTTTTGTTGTATCCATCCTTTTTCTCTTTACTATCAAAAACTTTGTGTCTGTACCTTTTTGTTGTATCCATCCTTTTTCTCTTTACTATCAAAAACTGTGTGATAATAATATTAATAATTTATGTGTAGTTCCTAAGGATTGTAAATTTTCCTTTTAATACAAATTCTGACTTGCCTCTTCAATTGGATGACTCTTCAGGTGTTACCATCAGCCGCCATTAGTTATTTTGTTTATGAGTTCATGAAGATAGTCCTCAAAGTAGAGTAGACAATGATGACAGCAACTCAATGCCAGATATATTTGTTGAAGATGAGAATATCTTTCACCTTTAGCCGTTTTTTAGCTTTCGGAGGTTGAACTGCTGGTGTATGGAAGAGAAATGGTGGGGCATGTCTCACACAAGCAAGTATTGATATTTTCTCTTGAAACTTTCCGTTTGATATGATTTGAATAAACAGAAAAATGAATGAAACATCCATTTTCTGTCAGTCTAAAGAGAAATACCACCTGTAGTGCGATTTGTAGGTCGTACATTTAGGTCTAGAGCAATAAGAAAAGAGACTCCGGATACGGCTGATCCACTGAGTTATGACTTCTAACTTACACCTACCCCAATTGATCTTCTCAAAGAGTTTGATTGTCCTTGGATTTTCTCAACCGTGAACTTCTATCTGTTTTGTAGCAATTACAAATGCAGAAGCTTAGTCTATTATAATTATACTGTTTGATATTTCTGTTACTGTATACATATGATCCAATTTTTGGATCATTAATTTGTACTCGTATATTGGTAGTATGTTCGGACTTTTGGTTCGGTTCAGACCTGACGATGCATATTCATGTTTTGTTAACTTTGATTTTTGTTCTGGTGTAGTGTTAAACCCGGGCCTAGTACAGAAAATTATACAACCACATGCATATTGATAAGGAAATGACCATTTTGATTTTTCATAGTAACAACTAATAACCAAGTTTACGTGATACATATTCAAACAGTAAGGCGTAAAGCTTTAAGGAGTTCTAGGCAAATAATACTAAAAGCAAAATTCTGATCCAAATAAGGATATAGAGAAGTATTGAATTTCAACCAAGATCTAGGAATGCACTATTTCCTTTCATCTAACTGGCAAATTAACTGATATGAAATGCTAAATTGGTATTTAACATAAAATTTATAATAAATCGGTGCAATTTCCACGTTTGGTTGAATTAAGTTTGACTCTGCCTATTTATGTCATGTTAAGCTAATAGATAATACGATTTATTGAAATGGGAACTTACTACACGAGTCTGTGTAAATTTAACCTTTTTTTTTTTGGTCATCCACATTTCAGAAGGTTTAATGGTAACAATGTGAAAAATCATGTCATATTTATCTGAAATCAAACAAAAGTAAATAATACATTAATGTTCCTTCATTGGGATCAAATGTTTTTTATAGAACCCAGTTTGTCATTTCCTCCATTGATCATTCACCCCTTCCACCATGGATCATAAAACCCACTAGAAATCTAGAATTATTGGCAATTTTCCCGATTCAGCGACATGAGGTGACAAAAAAGAAGATATATAATAATCACGTCTTATCTCTGCTATAATATAGCAGAAGAGGGATAGAATCGTAGAACCAAATTTTTGAAGTCATGATCCAAAGCTAAAATGCCTTTGCAGCGCACTAGCCTTGATAAATAAATAAGCCAGTTAATCAATTTTCTCGTTTAACTAACCAGTCCAGCCTAATTTTTATCACAAGGTATAACCAATTCCCAATTACTATGTGATTCTAATAGTTTGATTAAGCACTGGCAACAGCATTGCCCAAACACAACATCGGCAACAATTAGCGTGACATTCACATCATATGTACTACACTTTCTGCTCTTATTGTGAAAACCAAAAAAAAATAAAAATACGGGTGGTGTATTTCCCCTGATCACTGTACATGCCAAACACGTCATTACTCATTTCCACAGGCCGTGTCTCATGAAGGACAACGGCTTCCCCAGCAGTTTGAAGGGTAAAAAGGTAAATTTCTCTTTTTCCAGAAAAAAATAATGGGCATAGAAAACAGATGGGGAAAAAGTCCAAATGATTTTCGAAGTACCTATATGTTGTTGAGCTCCTCTGCCTAGTTCCCGTATCCTGAGCCCAGGCTCTCATAGAACAAAATGTACCCATGGTCTGTGTTACTGGAATACTCCTGTGCCGATCCAAAGAATGTCTGCACGGCAGATTCATCGATCATCTCAACATTTTCATCATCAAAAAATAACCAATGGTTATGGCTCTTCACGAGGCTGACATAATGTCCGTGGTTAGGCCCACTGCCGACATGAACAACCACTGCAAATAGGGAATACTCGATATCTGCATCTTCCACGGTGTTTCCTAACTTCAGCTCAAGAGGGAAGACAACCCTATAAGATAGCTTCTTGTTTCGACCCAGCTGTTCAATGTACTTGAACCGCTTAAGATGGATGACCAAGATGTGAGGTGGTTTCTTTATTTTCATCCACTTCTGAGCTTCTTGCAAACTAATATCATAATAAAGCTGTATTAGATATGAATGGAAATGAAAAAACACTACTACACACCTTTGATCATGGCTTGTGTTTTGTCACAACATCAAGTCACAACCATAAACCAGATTGCAACAAACAGAATACTGCCTTTGGTCCTTAATATAAGACTCTTTTGACTGATGTAGGGGGGATTAAGGAAGCTAAATAAATTACTTTGAAGTATTTATATTTATCATTTTTCTACAAACTAATGTCTGACTTATAAATTGCTATATAATCTAATGATACACATAAGTATTTCAAAGAGATCATATCATATATGCCATAATTAAATAATTTATTTAGTTTCTTAGATCTCCTAAATTAGTGGACTGGATCTTATATTAAAAACCAAACGCAGTAACATTTAAGTAAGTTTAGAATAAAGCTACAACATTACTACTAACATTAAAAACATATAGAATGTATCCATTCTAGATTAAAAGCCGATCAAATTAATCATCAATTAAATTCAATATTGCAGCGATTCAACATTCATGCTCCATCTTCACAGATTTCATTTCATTCTTGCAAGCGAACAGCAAAATAGTTGTAATTGATCCATTACCTACTCAGAGTACTCAAGGAACCAATTAACAATTGATATCATAAAAGTATTATGAATGTAAGTGATGAAAAACAAATATGGGGCACAAAAGTAAAAGGTATTCACCTGCAGCACTTGTCACAAAAGAATTTGTCTTCAGCATTCAGAGTCTCAGTGGAACTGAAGTTTTTCAAACAACTTGTGATCGAACTGTTCTGCTCAATATCAAGGCTCAAGTCAAAAAATGTTTCATCCCTAGCTGTCACTGTTTCACAACGTAAGCACCTTGTCTCATTGGTGAGTATGCCCTGATCAGGTCAGTTTATAATATTATTTGTCAGAAATAGGAGAAAATCTTATTGTTGCCACTAAAGAGAAGTAAGGTATTTCCCGATCAAGGAAGACCATTACACACACACACACACAGAATAATAGAGACCCAGAATAGTGTAATGTATGATAGCATGCTTTTTACCACAACATTACTGGTCAAAGCAGATGGATAAACCCACACATGTCAAAATCTTGAACTAGAAAAGTATGAAGTTACCACTAGGAAAAGAGAACTCAAAATGCAGTTTGATCCAACATATCAATTACCATTTATGCTCCCAAATTTGCCACAAGCTACATACTTAGATAAAAACACTAGATTGGTAAAGGTTGTCACCTGAAAACTTTTGTGCACCCACGTAACTAAAGGCTCCTTTTTACCACCATTAGCTAAACCATTCTCAGCTACTTTTGCAGGATCAGAGGGGGGTGAGGTCTCTTGATCACTTTTTGCAGCCTGTGCCTCTTTCTCCAAAATGTCCACAAGTTCATTTAACAAAAAGTTCAAGAATTCATGTGCATCCTGGCGAAAAAGGAGAAAGAGAAGATCCATATTGACAACATGCAGAAAAATAATATAACCAACATTAAATTCAGTTAAACAGACAGAGTAAACAAAGACTGCAAGAAAAGTGAGACTGGCAGTTATGAATAAAAAAAAATCCACTGATCAACTGAGGAAAGACATCCTCATCAGGAAGCACATTTTGTCACACAACTCAATAAACAACCTCAATGAATCATTTCTATGAAATAAACATCAAACATCAGTCTCCCAAAAAAGCAGAACCATAACCCTAATCATCATTTGACATGTAGGACCAACATCAGTAGATATCTGGGCATGCTTTAAGTTGACATGCATGACTTGGCAGAAAAACAATTTGAAGGAGGGAAAATCCAATAGGCATATATATATATATATATATATAAATATCAGTCAATAAAAATGGTAATTAACAAGGAAATCTTCAATCCAATAGAGAGGCAAGCACACCCACATTGCATACTCCTTTATTTTCCTTCTTTTCTAAAAGAAAACAAGTGGAAGTAAAAAAAAATAAAAAACTCAACTATTGGTCTGCAAACAGAACATTTATTACTTCCAAATTTTGCTTTATGGAACCTTAAACACAGATAATAGCATCTATAGTTAGGGGCCAGTATTTGAATCAGCAGCAACATAATATGAAGTACATAACTCTATGCATACATTCCTTCCATAAGCATGGACAAACACAAACATTTACAATGAGACGAGGCCTGTAAGAGCATGTACAATGACACAATGCATAAAATCCTTCCCACCATTGGAATTTCAAACTTCAAGAATTACCGCCTTCTCCGAAGAAAGCTTACTATTGTCGAATTAAAGACATACCTGGTGCATATAGCTTCGAAAGAGTTCATTCTGTTTTTTTAACCTCTGCACAAATCGCTTGGGAGCAATGACACCTGTTTTCTTCTTCTGGGAAGTTATCTACACACCCAAAGAAACAGTATATGTTAAGCAAAAAGCCATGAAAGAATGATATATGCACTAGATGGGCATGACCCATGATATCATTGCAAGCTAGACTCCAGCACTGAACACATCAGCATGTAGACCTCTAGCTTCTGTGAGCATCCTATTCAATGCACAATAAAAAGTTTCAAATTATGACTAATATATGGAAGTATGTTGGCCAATTTTGGTAAAGATGGTTACATTTTCCCAATCCAAGAGTTTAAAACTTCATGCAAGCATTATAAAATATCACTTAAGCCAAAAGACCCATTACAACTTGTATTAATGGGAAGCATAGCATAGCATATCATAGCAATAAATTCCAGAAGTGGTTTCGAACCATAAGGATCCATACCAGCTGGTATTTAAGACAGATGAAGACAACCGATAGAATGCATTAGACGTCAAGATAACAATTCTTTCATATGCCCATTGCGGCAGCAAAATCTTACCAAGTTATTGAACCAGGAGTTTCTTTGGAAAGACAAGTCAAACACCATAGCTACAAATATTGGGAACAATACAAACTCTCCAATGGTTTACCATGCCGTGGTCCATGTTATATCAAGAAACATCATGGAATTAACCACAGGAAGTTTCCAAAGTCTAGATTCATTACCTGAGAAAATAAGTCTGCTAAGCAAGTTAAAAGATTCTCTTCTGCATCCCCTGGGGTTTTATTATTTTCATAATACTCTAGCAATTGCTCGCGAAATGGAACACAAAAGTAAAGTGCCTGCAGAAAAAGGAACAAGATTGACTTGAAAGTGAAGGACGAGAATTAAAACAATGAAACATATAAAACACACATTTTCCAGTACTATCAGTAAATATGCTTAATACATTTTTATAAATGTATTCTTAGACATGGCAATGGTTTTCCTTATGCATTAATATTATCACATTGAAATATGCACTGGAAGATTTAGGCACCACTTGTTCTCATTACTAGAATAGAACATCAACAATGAAAAATTACAAAAAACCTGAAATGTCATCAGATGATTTTTTTTTTTTTAAAAAAAAAAAGCAAAATTAATAACTAGACAGAGACAATATTAGATATGTCCAAAAAATAATAAGCTAACATGAGAATTTCTATCATTTAAACAGAATCTTACAGGCTGAAGATAACCATTCAAAAATCTTAGATCATGTTAAACACAGGTTCAATAGAGTTTGCATAAAACACGTTTCCTGTGAATTGGATAGAATATAATGAATGAGCTGTATTATTCGTAGCTTGTAGATACTGTGACTTTTAGATTTCATTATACATAGTGACATTGAAATATTGATGATGATGATTGCTTTAGTTTGTATTGATAAATTGATACTAATGCTTATCAGCATCAATATTCTCGTGCCTTCTCTGATATGCAAGCCAAATAATTGTTGTTGCTATTTATTGAGCCAAGTTAAATGTAGCAGAAACAAACAAGTTACATGAAATGCAGTAAGCAAAAGAAGATAGGGAACAAAAAACGTTTTGTTTTCACAAAATTCAACTTGCACAACGAAAGGAAACATAATCAGAAGAAAAACAAACCGGGGAAATGTAGTGGAAAAAATTTAATAATTTCATTGCCACAGCAGAAATCCAGAAATGAACAAGTGAGAATTCAGATATCGATGGTCAATCATTATATTATTTACTTAACAGCTCAACTCAAAGCATAATTTATAACAGTGACTTTACCAGTATATGCAGCAGCGATATTCTTTACTCGATGGCCCACAACTCATAGGATCAATCGACATCCCAACAGAAAATAAATATACAAATCCACTATACCGCAGGAATTCAAAACTACAAACATAAACGATTGCATACAGAACATGAATTGATGACCTGTAAAACGCTGTTGCAGTAACATGTATTGCCAAAGTTCTCGAGACCAAAGTAACGCTCGCCTTCAGGAAATTGGTCGCCAAGAGCTTTCTCGAGCTTGGAGCCCGTAGCACCCATCAAGCTCGTCACCGATCACAGAAATCCGATCTTTATCTGGTTCAACACTGTGATTATTCACAACGCTATCAAAGGGCTCAATGAAACGTTTCTCCGGCCTGCGTTTCTTCGAATCGTTAAGATTTTATTGCCTGTGAACTTGCTGGAATTCGTTTTTTATGGTGTTAGAGTTCACATCAAGGGTTTTGGTTCGCTGAAGGGGAGAGAAGAATGACTGAAAGTAAGGAAATCACAAATGGAAGATTGATTTTCATAAAATCAAAGAAATAGGAGAGAGAGGGAGAGATAGGCAATACGGATGGATTACGGACGAGCCACTACTTCTTCGCTGGTACATGATCCCAACATCACGCACGCGTGCCAAAAGCCAAAAGCCAACTTGTATTCATCGAAGGTCCAATTCCAAACAGATCGATTCAATTTAAGGTCGCAACTAATTCATGGCAAAGAAAGTCTGATCCAATTTTATTTCGGTGGGATTTAGGTTAATACTCGCTCCATTCTAGTTTTAATATTTCTCAATCTTTTTATAATATATTCTCAACCATGGAGAGAATTAGAGCCGGAAAAAAGAATTGACCCATTATAGGCTTAACTTTATATGGGCAGGTCTGTTTAAACTTAAGCCCTAGAAATAGTGATTTTTTAGGTTTGACCCATTTATTTCAAGTTTAGGTCCCTTTGCCATTTTTTCACTTCTCATATATTTAAAGTTTAAAATACTTATTTTAAAACATAAATATTATTAAAACTAAGTTAAATCACTAAGGGCTCATTTAGTTTAAACCTAATACACCTTATAATACAGTGTAATGCAATGCAATGATAATATGAGGCAATATTAATTATATGGCAGGTATTTGGTTAGATTTTTAAGTAAGGTGCAATGAGCTATTTTTTTTAACAATCATTTAAAATTAATATATTACACAAAGTCTATTTTACTTTTAATATAATCTTTGTAGGAAAAAAAATAGTTAAGAGTAATTGTACGATAATAGCAATAGTGATAATGGTGAAGGATAAGGAAGGCGGCGACAATAGTGAGGGGTGGCGATTACGACGGTGGAGGAGGAGGTAGTAGCAATGATGACAATAGTAGAGTTAGTGGTGGGACAAGAGCATGTAAAGGAGAAAGTTGTGGTGTTGGTAGTGGACGAAGTTAGAGATAAGGGTAGTGGCGATGTTGATAGAGGAGGAGGAGATAATGGCGATGGCGACAATTGTAGAGGAGAAAGAGATAGTAGTGGGGCGGAAACAGTAGAGGTGACAATGATAGTGTTGGAGGAGGAGGAGGTAGTGGTGGCAACGACGGAGGTCAACTATGGCAATGGAGAAAGAGAAGGTAGGGGCGGCAATAGTGGAGTTGGCGGAGGCGGTAGTGAAAAAGGAGCAGGTAGCGGCAACAACAGTGGAGGTAGCGGCAAGGACGATAAAGGAGGAGTAGGTGGTGTTAGTAACGGTACAGGTAGCGGAGACAACGATGGAGAAAGAAAAGGTAGTAATGGACTATGGAGAAGGCAGTGAAGGAGGAGGTGACGATAACAAGGGTGAAGACGATGGAGATAGAGATGGAGAAGGAGGAGGAAGTGGTGGTAGGGATAGTGGTGGAGGAGGAAGTAGTGGCAGCCATGGAAGTGGAGGAGAGGTAGTCATGGTAGGGGTGGCCGTGGTGGAAGAGGGGGTGGGAGAGTAGGAGGAGATAATAATGG
>JBAGKO010000016.1:8637540-8653303 GCA_037177275.1 Acacia concinna
CGCAATATATGAGGTTTAATTTCAACTAAAGATGTTATACATATATTTTGAAAAGATAACTTAATTAATATGAGTAACAATACACAAATAAAAGGATAATTTTAATTTATAAGATAAAAAAATTAAAAAAGAAATATACAAACCGGGACCGGGATTATCCCAGAATCCCCAAGGGTGATCTCGGTCCCGGCCGGGATCAACAAAAGCGATCCCGGTCTTGGTCGGGATCAACAAAAGTGATCCCGTTCTTGGGCCGAGAATAAAAAATTCTTGAGATTAAAATATCGGGACTGGGCCGGGAGTCGGGACTAAGATTTTTTGAACACCCCTATATTTAACTAACAATTCTTAGTATGTAAAAATTAATTAAAATGAATTTATAATAAGGAGCAATGGTATATACACATTTTTTTTTAATTTTATAAAATCGGACAATTTTTTCCTAAAATACATAGAACTATCATTAGGACAAAATTCATATCAAATTGCTTATGTCTTTTATGTCAAGTGTTGGAACATATCAGTGTGTGTATAATTGTATATGAATTTTAACAATTAACAATAGCAAAATAACAATGTCAATATAATAATTTATAAATGCATTAGCAACTAATAATATTGAAATAACAAGTGACCATATATATATATATAAATTTACAAATCCTCATTTATATTATAAAAACTAATACAAAAATTTAAAATTGTTCATGAGTAAATTTAAGAGCATAAATATATACATTTCAACAATTAACAATAGTAAAATAACAAGGGTGATTTAGAATTTGAACTATTTTTTGATATTTTTTCCTAATTCTCAAAATATATTCAAATCTTGGGACAATAAATGTTAGGGAAAAAGAAAAATAATACCCTTACAACTTCAAAAACCCTAAAAGATTATTTGAATTTGGTAAAGGATAAATGAGCGATAGATGACTTATCTATAATACCATAATTGTTGGTAGTGATTAAAACTAAACATTGAGTTTTAGTTATACCCTGTTTAGTTGTAGTCATTGCTTGTTCAGTTGTAGTCACTGTTAAAAATTTTGATATTCTAAATAAATCATCTGCTCCTCATTTTTCATTTATCAAATTCGAGTCATCTTTAAGCGTTTTTTAAGTTTTGAGGGTATTTATTTATCTTTTTCCTTAAATGTTATATATCTATGAGTTTGTTTGGTTCAACCTCATTACATGCATGTAATGGTAATCATGATTGCATTACTAAGATAAGAGTGTTTGGTTGCTATTTAGTATGGTAATAGAGTTTATCATGGTAATGTTGATTACCAAAACAATGGTAATCCTTATTCATACCTCCCCCATATGAGTTCTTATTACCATCCTATTGCATGATTCCAAAAGTCCAATTTACCCTTTAACTTCATTTGTCTTTATTTTAATGCCATACCACGTCACAACCATTCTTGCCATCAGTCCACCACCTCCTCCTCTTTCACCTCATCGCCTCCCCTCCATCGCCATCTCCACAAATACTTCCTCCTCCTGCTCCACTGCCTCAGCCACTGCTATCTCTACCGCTACTACCACCTCCTCCTCTGCTGCCATTACCGCTGTCTCCTCCACCTCCTCCTCCTCCACCGTAATTGCCACCTCCTCCTCCACCAACGCCATCGTCGACCCCACCGTCACATTCACCGTTATCGCCCTCAACTCCTCCTCCTCCACCGCCATCGCCCCTACCTCCTCCTCCATCGTCGCAGCACGCTAGCTCTTCCTCTATCATCATCACCCCACCTTCTTCTCCTCCACAATCGTGGCCGTCGACTCCTCCTCCATCGTCGTCACCCTCACCTCCTCCACTACTGTCTCCCCCGCCTCCTCCCCCATTGTCACCGCCCCCACCTCCTCCTCCACTGTCGTCACCTCGCCTCCTCCTCTATCGTCGCTACCACCAGCTCTTCCTCCGCCGTCGCCCCTACCTCCTCTTCCATCGCTATCGCCGACGGCTCCTCCTCCGCTGTTGTTGCCCCACCTCCTCCTTCTCCTCTGTCGTTGCTGCCACCTCCTCTTTTACCATTATTACTATCGCTACCCTCATACAATAACTCTTAACTATTTTTCTACAAAGATTATCTTAAGGGTAAAATAGACTTTGTGTGATATATTAATTTTAAATAATTATTAAAAAAATAGCTCATCGTGCCTTGCTTAAAAATCTAATCAAACACTTGCCATGTAATAAGTATTGCATCGTATTACCATTGCATTGTATTGCATTACACTGTATTGTAGGTGTAGTGGGTTTGAACCAAATGGGTCCTATATTTGGAGGAAAAACTCAATGGATATTTGTGTGATTTGGCTTGTGTAGTATTCAAGGAAGTTTAAGAAAATTTTTGTAATTGAATTAAAATTCAAGGAATGAGTCCATGATTGTTTTTTATTTTAGAAAAATTTGGTGTAGATTTTGAAAATATAAGGGAATTGAAGTTTATATGTTTTGCTAAAATTTAAGAAAAATCTAAATAATCTACTACAATAATGGCACAACAAATGTAATAATTCTATTGTATAATCGCAAGATTTAGGTCTTTTTTACTCTTGTTTGGTTTTGTAATATAATCAAGTTTGTCATTCTTTTACAGCCATGTTATATAAACTGTAATATTCTGGTAAACACATGGTTTTAATGAATGATATAAATCAAACCTTCTAAGAAAGAGAGTGCTTAAAAAAATAAGGCTTATACTCACTTTTCTTCTTCATATTTATTCCTTCTATCTTCTTTATTGTTTATATATATATATATATATATTCAAATTGGTTGCAGGTTCATGAGATATTTCCTTTTTGCTTTGGACCATTTTTGGGCCTTGGAATATTTTATTCCCTCGTGTGTGCCCCACATCTAAAAATAGTTTTTTGTGTACTCAATATTAAGGCATACAAATATTTTAGGATTTTGAATGTTCTAAGAAATACTTGAGGATATTAGATACAACGCAAATACTGTAACATAATGGATACATTTGAAAAAAATACATTAAGATGTTAGATGCACCTTAACCTACTATATTATACTTATTTTCTTTTACCCCAATATAAAAGACGGTTAAAATAAAAGTTACTTTTACAAACGTGTAATTCAAACATGTTTGTGATCTTTAACATTACTATAAAGGAGACAGATGAAAATAAGAAGGGAACAGAAGAAAGTCCAGAGTTTAGATGTAACGGTTAGAAACTTAAACGAGCAAGCAAAATCAGTTGTTTAGCGGATCAATTATAATACAAGTTTGATTGTTTTCCCCTAATATTAAAAAAAGAAAAAAAGGATCTCACTGTTAAAACACTGACATCATTAACGTTCTTATCTTAATTTTTTCCCCAAAAGAAAAACATGTTTCTATTCTTGGATTCGAGAAGGTGGTCTGGTCGCCTCGACATCGAAACCAAGTTGAACAAGCAATCGACCTTTCTTTAAAAGAGGGCAACAAATCTAAAACCCCTGTTAATTTCATTACGTGTAGACTATATACAAGAGTTTTACCATAATAATAATAATAATAATAAATTAATTAACTGCTTTGTCTTTCCCCGTAACTAACCCTAGTTTAAGGATGAGTGCTTTCGTTTCAAAAAAAATAATCATGATTAGAAGAAAACTAAAGAATAAAATATATGAGACGTTATTATTATTCTTACATAAAAAATTATTTACTTTATAAATATACTTCCAACTGTTCATAAAGGTTCTCACATTATTGGAGAACTCAAAACTTTGTACTCAAGCATTGGTGAATTACAGAGTAATTTATATATGAAACTAGCTAGTTAGACCTAACTTCATGGACTAACAGAGAGGTGGGCTTTTGTTAATTACGTACATAAATAAACTTGGCTTTATTGACTAAAAGGCCGTATTTATATTCAATACAGTTTTCGTAAGAAAGTTGTACCCTCTAAGAAATTATAAAAAAGCATCTTTAATTTCTTTGAACAGTTCTGTTTTTCTTGTTTCTTATAAATAATTAAATATGGGGCGAATTAATGTAGACGTATTGTGTGTATTTTACATAGTCAATGGGTTGAAAAATGGTCTTGGAAGGATAATCTTTTACATACTAAAAGTTATTCCTTTTGATATATACTCTCTATGTCTCGCTTTTCTTTTTTAATTTGTTTAGCCACCGATTATATACCGTTAGTTAGATATTTAATTACAGCAAACAGTAAAAATAACTATTGAATCAAAATTCATAATTATCATGCAAATCAACCTTATATATATAGAGAGGAAAATATTTACGTTAAGTTCCTTATATATATTTTGTCAAATTCTCCAATTATATATAATCATACATCCTATTTTTTAATTATAATAATTTAAGTACAAATCCATATGAAAAAATAGAACACATGATTATATGTGATTGGAGAATGTGAGGTAATGGATATAACGAATTTACTATGAATATGATACATACATATATATACACACACACACATGAAGTGTTGCTCTTTTGCAAAAAGATTTTAGGCAAAAATGATGGAAGAAGAAAGCATAGTTATGCCAAAATTGAATCATATATACGTGGAATAAGGTCCAACGTGGAAGAGGTCTATTTGGCTAGCTACCATTAAAGTAGAGTGAAATTGCTCCTATTTTAAAACTTGCGAAGTGATATTAATACTTAAAAATCATTTCAATACCATAGCTTGCTTCCATGCGAAAGATTTTGCTGGCAGAATTGGACCTTATCTCTTTTCTGAAAGAGTTTATAATAATTAAGCTTTATTGAGAGATGAGTACCCTAATGAATAAGTGCAGATTTAAATTACTTCAATTAAGTTGGTTTAATGATAAATAAAATGATCGATAACATTAATTGTTCTCCAAAATCACCTAAAATCTACGTACGCGTGACATCAGGTGGTATATATATATTTTTATTGTAGCTTGTATATACTAAATCTCCAAAATCTAACATGGTTGAAAATTAATCATCTTACATACGTTTTGTTCTTGTAGACTTCCTTATATCGCATTTTTCGTCTTCCCCTAGCTAGGAAGCTGTCTGGATAATTCATAAAGTACAAGAACAAACATCGTTGCATATTAAAGAACTAAAGCAAATATATATATATATATATATATATAAAGTATCGAAGACGAGGACGAAGCCATCATCAAAGGCTTAGTGAAGACGCTATAATAAGAAAAAGGAGATGAATTTCAAAGGGGAGTTAGAGTTAGAAAGAACAACGTAAGAACTTAAAACAGATATATTTGCTTGATCACCAACTTTTCGTCTAACACACCTCTTCTTCTTATATATACTATATATATGTCTTCATGTGTGTGGATTAAAGCTTCTTTGTCATAAATTCACCTACATTTTTTTCCCTAAGTGACATCAGTCCGTTGTGTGTTGCCTTAATTTTCTATCAATTGTATGATATTAATACTGTTATATTGATCACCAACACCTAACAATGTTTGACAAATTAACATTGTCCGTACCTAAGCTTTTGTTCTTTGGGAGCTTATATTTTGCACGTATAGCAATTTTAATGTCTGCCGTTTGGTGGTGATAACTAGCTTGCTGCCTGATATATATACAGAAATCGAACAATATGTGAAGACATGAGACTGAAAAAAAAAAAAAGACTCAAACGATAGTTTTTATATATGTTTAAAAATATGTATATCAAATTATCTCAATTTTCTTTTTTACTTTAAAATCTTGAATGTTGAAGTTTAATAATAAACATATATATATATATATATATATTAAAATTAGTTGAGCTAGTTCTTTAATTTATAAGAAAAAATGCGTACTAATTTCCCTAAGACACCAATCTTAACCAATTGCAATCAATATTTAGGAGATAAAGTAGACCTTTCAATAAGCTCATAAAGTATTTATGACCGAAGGGATTTTTTTTTATTCTTGCAAGATTTGCTTAATTGAAACTTGACATTCTATATGTACTAAATAATAGTGAATTTTTTTTATCAACCTAAATAATATAATAGTGAATTGAACTATAATAACAAGCTCTATAGGTCAATAAAAAATTGGATTATTTTGCCTCTAGAAGGAATTTATATAATGTATTTGTTGGAGGAGACGGAAAACTTTTACACTTTATAACTCGAAAGGGAAACCATTCATCAAATAAAAAAAATTAATAGTGAATTATAAAATAACATTGTATTTAAATATTTATTATCAATTGTTGTAGTTAGCATTATAAGTGAAATTTTAATTCATGTATGCATTATGATGCCTTTTTTTAAAGAAATCTAATGGATGTTTTGGTTGCACGGAGATAATGAAATTAAATATCAAAATTTATTATATTATAACTATTTAATTTTTATTAAAAAATAAGGTTACTATTTTTATTTATAAAATGATTTTATTTTAACTTTTATGAAATTATTATGTGTTCAAATAACATGTTACTAGTAAGCTGCACAAATTACATTAAATAAAATTAAGGAAAATATGTAACAAGACCATGTTTAGAAATTTTATTGGTAGAGAACCTGTGATGTATTTATACATAAAACATTCTGATACTCTATGGAATTTCACACACAGAAATTAGCAGCACTTAATTTCTAATCTTTCTTATCAATAAAATTTTCAATACATATATTTTTCTTACTGATTTTCCCTTAAAACTAAGGAAATTTAAATTCCTTACAATCATATAATATATGTAATTGACTTAAAAATTTACAAAAATGATATGGCGAGTATATTTACAATAAAATATAAAATATATCTATATAATTATATTTTTTGACTTTTTGAACAATATAAGTGTAAGAATTTAATTAGTGCAATTAAGCCGTAAGAGGACGGGAAAGTTCCCAAAAGTGGAAAAAGTCGCTTTTGCAAACCCTTCAAAGTACAATCATGGGATATTATAAACCCATGCAGATATCAATGTCTTGTTTTCTTCTGGTCTTAGCAAGCTAGTATGTGCCTGCTTATTCTATTTTATTTTATTTTAAAAGAAAAAATAAAGTTAATCTTGGAAATAATGTAAATACGAATAAAAATCGGACAAATTGCTGATAAATTCCTATTTGATTTTTTTTTTGTTTTTTTTCCTGGAAGGACCTAAGTTTATTTTAAGGACCTAGGTCCTTTAGGTCACTGGTTCTCATTCATCCTCCTCTCTCACATCACTGGTTGTCCCTCACTCACCATCTTACTCACATCACCTTTTTCTTGCTAGTTTTCCTCATGATTGACGCCAGTGATGACGAAGTAACCTCCTCCAGCAATTGTAATGGCAGCCTCCTTCGAAAATGATAGCATATTAACTCTTAAAAATTAATAAAATTTTATTATTTTTTTTTATCTTGCCATCTACTTTTGAATTCAAAATGTGTATAGAAAAAAAATTTATAGAAGAAAATGTGTACATCAAAGTAACAAGCAAAAATCAAAGAAATTATTGTCTTATCTTATACTAACTTCGTCTTTATATATAAAATACTTTAAAAGGGTATGTCCATTTTTATAAGATACTATTTTGCTTTATTTTTACAATAAGTGATTTTTTTTTTCTATTTTACCCTCATTCTCTTATATCATTTATTGATCATATATTCTTTTTCGTCTTTCTTCTTTTCTTTTTTTTTTTCCCATCATTGCTCTTTCTCTCTCCCATTCATAAATAGGGGGTACTGTTAGAAAGACAATTATATTTCTTACATATTTATTATTTATAATTAACTAACTTAAATAAACAAGTTGAGTTCTCTATATCACTAGCCACAACAAGTGACAAAACTCTCCAAGGCCAAGAGAGCTTTAAAAAGATACAGAGCCTGTTTGATAATTTGTTTTTAGAACAGTTTTTTGTTTTAAAGAAAAAAAAACAGAAAACTTGTTTTAAAAACTGTTTTTACCAAATTGTTTTTAAAAAAAAAGAAAACAAAAAAGACTATTTTTAAAACTAAAACAAAATATTTTTAAGCCGTTTTCTTGTTTTTTGTTTTTGATTTTTCATTTTTTAAGATATCACTTAGTTATTATCGACACTACATTATTAATAATGACCATCGCCACATCACCACTAACGGTCCCGCTGCCATATCAATAAAAAATATGTTTTTTAAAAACAACTATCCAAATATATTTTTATTGTTTTTTATTTTTAAAACTTATTTGTAAAAACTGTTATGGAGAACAAAAAAAACAGAAAATAGAATTAAACAAACCCATACTCTTTATGCCGTTGGCCGCCTCCAATGGCAAAACTAGCTGAGGCAAGTAAATAATCTAAAGAAAACTCTTCTCTTTGTGTTACTGGCCGCAGCTAGTGGCAAAATTGGTCGAGTCAAGTAAAATTGATTTATGGAGTATTTATAGAAGGGACATGAGAAAAGTGATTCATTTTACACTTCGTAAGGGTTTGGCTTAGCATCTCTGGAAGTGTTGGGAGCTTGATCTTGGAGTTTAGAAGAGATATGAAACTTCAATCTTTAGTTTTTCCTGTTCTTCTTCCTTTTAAACTTTTGTACGGATTAAGGCTTAATTACTTCTCTCTTTTAGTAGTTTATTTAGTAGTTTATGATATATGAGTTACTTTTATCATTTTATTAATGCTTCTAAATGTTTAGCCACAATTTAGATTGATTTTTCATTTGTATTTTATTTGAGAGAGCTAATCTAAGTATAGAGAACTTAGTTAAAATTATACTTAATTTAAAGTTTACATGATAAATGTATAGTTTGTTGATAAAATAGAGATATACTAACTTTACATTTTCACATTAAGGTTGTTGCTTAAAGTTTTTTTTTTCATTAATTGCAGTAAGATAGATTGTGCATTTTAATGAAAAGAGAATCTTAGTTTTAAACCTTAGACTAACACATATAATCATTGAAATTCTATTTAGAGAAAATTAATTTAGTTTTATGAAGTGCAAAGAAGAGAAATAATCCTAAGCTTCACTTAATCTTTGAAGTTATATAATCAATTTTTTTGCTTTGCTTATTTCTATTAAGAATGTTTTTAACCAATTTTGTTTTTCTCAAAGTGAAACAATTTCAAAATGATTTTGCCCAACCTAATTAAAAGCACAATTACACTAAATAGCCCACTTTTATCTCAATCTTTATGGGAATGATAACTTTTTAAACTACTTATGACTCGTAGACTTATGGTAGAAAAACAATAAATACAATAATAGCTTTCAACAAGACGATGATCATTTCCCAAGCCTTTAATTTAATTTAGAATTTATTAATCCTCTCATTCATTTCTTCTTCTCAAATTGACATTGCCTGTCATTATAACCCCCTATTTGAGCAACTAATTTGCTGTATGATAGGGAATCTCATTTACACAATAATAGTGATGATTATTTAGAGTTGATGTTGAAGTTTATTCGCACAACAAGCAAAGATTGTTTGCACACTATGAAAAATCATTTGCACAAATGCAATATCGTTTGCACTAGAACAATTTGCACATTTTGGCTTAGTTTTGGGACATTTGCGCATAGGGAGGATATATTGCATATAACGGAAGTTAAGTTGCATGTAGGGAAGATGAATTGAAAATAGGGAAGATCTTTTGCTCTCATAGGACGATCGTTTGCATTGAAGAAGATCAATTGCACAATGGAAATAAAATTTGCGCATTATGACTTAATTTTGAAACACAAAGGAAGACATCTGCATATAAGAAGTTAAGTTACACCTAAGAAATTAAGATGTATAGCACAAGGGAAGATATATTTGCACAGAGAGAAGATGAATTGCAAGAAGGGAATTATATTGTGTGCACAAATCAAAATTCGCACATTATAGCTTAATTTTGTGACATAAGGGAAGACATTTAAAATATATGGAAGATATATTTCACTTAGGGAAGATGAATTGCACATATGGAAGATTTTTACTAACATGACAATTGAGTAATTTAATCCTTATATCTATTCACAACCAAGATCCTTAAAAAAATTGAGATACCTTGGGCAAAGAACTTCTTAAACAGGTCTTTTAAGCAATTCCACAATAAAGTTACAATTAAATTTTTATATTCTAAACATTGTTGACTTCAATCCTGATCCATATTGGTTAGACGTGAACAGTAAATCCGTACCCCACTAACCCGTCCGTTTGAATTGGTGGTTCACATAAATCCAAAATAAATTAATAATAATTTATTTAGACACTTGTACAGAGCATGGCGTCTCATTAATAATAAAAATACTGTTTATTTTCTTTAAATAATATGCTTTGAATTTTTTCTATAATATTTTATATAGATATATTTGAAATGAAAAGTCTTCTTTTGCATCTGCTTTTTGAAAAACGTACTTGGTACAATAAAATAGTAGTGTGTTAAGAAAAAACACCTTGATTAATAGTAAATAAATATAAATAACAATAAATGGTTTTCAATTGTTAAGTCAAACTTTGCTATTATAATTCAAATATATGGTTTACAGTTCCTAGCTTAGAGCTAATACTCCCTCCCGTCTTAATTATAAGGGTCCATTGATTTTTTTGAAAAATTCTAAGAAAATTTTAAAAAAGTTAATTATATTACTTTAAGGTATTAAAATTTATCGTTTTTCTTTAAATTATGTTTTTTGTCTTATGCATTAATATATAATGTAATAAAACATAATATATGATAGGATTAAATAATACAATCAGTTTTTTTAAGATTTTATGATGATTCTCTAAAAAAGTTAACAGGCTTTTATAATTAAGACAAGAGAGTAATAGTTTAAGTAAAAGAGAGTATTTATTATATGTGTGTGTTAATTTTAAAGTGTTATTAGTTTAAGTAATAAAACTTTCAAAGTTTCATATATATTTTAAGTAGGTAGCCTCCTTACCTTATATGCACTTTGATGCATGAATTATCCAATTTTAAGTTTGTAATAAATATTTGTGATTAGTTATGAATATTGTATATTATATATTGAATATTAGCCTTGACTACTATGATAATTGATACGTGGATAATTGTTGAATGAGATTATTGATATTTGTATGGATCATTACATACAATAAATTAAAAGGGACAAGAATCGCAATAATTGGTGCAACATGTCGTATTAATAATTATTAATTTGATCATCCCACGTAAACGCACTATGGTCAGCAAAAGCAGTTTATAAATAGGAATTGAAGCTTATGAAGCTTCTTCAAATTAATTGTGAGTGTTCAGTCTCCAGTCAGGAAAGAGTCTCTCTGCTGAGCCGATCAACTTGAAGGAGGAAGAAGCAATACTATACTCAAAACTTTCTTTTTAGAGCAGAGAGAGGGAGAGAGAGAGACGCAGAAGTAATGGGAAGATCTCCGTCCAATGATGAGAATGGGTTGAAGAAAGGTCCTTGGACCCCTGAAGAAGATAACAAGCTTGTTCGCCACATTCAGAAACATGGCCATGGAAGCTGGAGATCTCTTCCTAAACTAGCTGGTATGTGTGTGTGTGTGTGTGTGTGTGTGTGTGTGTGTGTATAGACACTTATATATCCACTCTCTCTCTATATATATATGATATCGTTTTGATTGTGCAGGGCTGAACAGATGTGGGAAGAGTTGCAGGTTAAGATGGACAAACTACTTGAAACCAGACATCAAGAGAGGAAAATTTTCCAAAGAAGAAGAACAGACAATTCTCAATCTCCATGCCATCCTGGGCAACAAGTAATTATTATCACTGTTTAATGATTATTCATAGGGATTGATTGGTGTATTTAATGTTGTTTGTCTTGTTGTTGTAGATGGTCGGCCATAGCGAGGCACTTGCCTGGTCGGACTGATAACGAAATAAAGAACTTGTGGAACACTCACCTGAAGAAGAAGCTCATTCAAATGGGTTATGATCCTATGACTCATCAACCTCGAACTGATATCTTCTCTAGTCTCTCTCATCTATTTGCTCTCGCAAATCTTAAGAACCTTCTGGATCATAATTCTTCCAGCCTTCAGTTCCTGCAACATCTTGTTCAACCACCTCGTACCACCCCTCATCATCAACCAAACCCATCGAACGTTGATGTTATGAACATGGACAGTTTCAGCCATTTGAACAACGTCGTCAATAATTATGAGTCTTCGAATTCCATGGCTTTTTCCCACATGCCTGAGTTGATTGCTCATTCTTCTTCTCCTTCTACCATTCAAGTACCTCCATCGATTAGTAAGCAAGACATGGTTCAAGTTCAAATCCCAGAATATTGTACAGTGAACAAGGAAGAAGAGACTGGTTCTCCCAGTAACTCTGCGTGGCTTCACTCGTGTGTAACAACGCCGTCTCCTTCTTTTATTCAGGCTGAGATGGCGACAGCGGCGGCGGCAACCACGGCAACACATGCCATCAGTAGTATCGCCGATAACTACTGCTCTCCGGCGGCTTGTGATTTCGGAGAAGTTTTGGGTCAATACAATATTTGGCCTGAGTCAGAGATGTTTCTAGAAGACCCTTTATTTTTTCCATGAGATTAACGCCTAGTGATTTTAGGTTACTTACGGCTTTTTTTCTGTGTGTATTCTTGTTTTTTTTTTGTTTTTTGTTTTTTTTGTAGATACTGTCTATTATGAGTATAATCCTTTATTTATGTTTATTTGGTGTGTGTGTATATATATATATATATATGTAATCTTCGTGAAATTGTATGACTGGTTAATTCTAATTTGTTTCTTGTTTCGCTTCTTCTTTTTGCCTAACTTTGAGACATAGTTGGTACTCTTTTTTATCATTAATATAAACATATTTACCTAATTTAATTAAATTAAAAAAATAAGTTAACTTAGTTAATATAACATATTATTTATAAAATATCCTAATAGTCTTTTTTAACTTTCTTCTTATTTATCTTAATTATCATTGAGAGAGTATCAAAATAAGTAAATTAAACAAAATTAACAAATATAAAAAGTAAGTATTACCTTGAATCCCAATGCAAGATCAACTTTCTAATTAAGGTGTGTGTGTATTGTGGGGACTTGAAGGTTAAACCATTGACCAAACACTTTACAACTTGCACAAGCGAGCCAACCACTCTAACTAGACATATAGCAACCAGCAGCTCTGAATTTCCTAGGAATTTGCGTGGACCAAACAAAAGTCATACTTTTACACTTTTTTAATTAATTTATTGCATCACAAAATAGTAAAATACACACATGAACGTGTAATGTGTGCGTGTCCTAGTTTATTTTTATTAATTTGAGCAAGTTTATTTTTAGGAAAAAGATAAATAAATACCCTTTAAAAATTAAAAATCTGAAAGATGACTCAAATTTAATAAATGATAAATAACAGATGAGGAGCGAAAAATTAGTCAGTTTTAGTCATTATATATTGTGAGTTTGGTCAGTTTTAGTCACTCTCTGTTGAGTTTTAGTCATTCTCTATTGAGTTTTAGTCAAAGTCCCTCATTTGTCATTTATCAATTTTGAGCCATCTTTTAGAATTTTTAATGTTTAGGGGAAATTTTTTTTTCCCTTTATTTTTTTGCCTGCAACTCCAGCAAGTTTAATACTACTTTGTTTTTGGGTAAAACTAGTTGATACTTTTGATACATATTAAGTCTATACTTGTAATTACATATAAAAATCCTTCCTAATTACGAACAAATATAATAATCTCATCCTAAATGTAGGACGTACGTAGTAGAGGAATTTGATTACTTTGATATTAAATATAAAACCTTAGTTCATTGTTTCCCAAATTTGCAATTTTTTATATTTGTTGATATGTAAAAGAAGTTTTCATCAATGGGGCCAGTTTCTAATATAAATTAGATTATAGAGAAGAGGTATTTTAAGAAAATCAACTCTGATTTTTTTTATAAATAAATAACTTAACTAATTTTTTTTAATACTTCTAAATTAGATATCTGACTCGTGTGTGTGTGACCAAATGAAGTATATATCATCCATCATCTAGGACTTTAACTCTGATGGCAAAAATTTGAAATTTTGACAGTGTGAAAAGAATAATTTTCCATTTCCAATTCATCAGCTATATAATAATTATTTGCAGTTTGCCTTTAAGATAGAGTGACCATATTCATCAGGTCAATATATACTCAATAGTCTTCTAACTAACCTCAGTCTCTACGTGGAGTGTCCTGCACATACACTCCTTTTGGTACTAATTATAAGGTCAATTAGTTTTTTTGGAGAATCCTACGAAAGCTAATTATATTATTTTAAAGTATGAAAATTTATCATTTTTTAAAACTATTTTTTGATTTATTAACTAATATATAATATAATAAAACATAACATATAATATGTTTAAATAACTTATTTTATTTCTTTAATTTCTTAAAAAAAATCAATTGGGTCTTATATAATTAATACCAGAGGAAGTATATATATGGAGAGAGTGAGTTTGACATGCATAAAAGTCAATGGAGTGACTTAAGAGAATGGCAAATCATGAGAGATCAAAGGATCAACCCATTAGTTTGTTAGAATATTGCTCATGAAGAAGAAAAAGAGAACTTGGGTTAGTTTTATTATTATTATTATTATTATTATTATTATTATTATTATTATTATTATTATTATTATTATTATTATTATTATTATTACTATTATTAACAAAGATTATATATATTGTATATTTTTTTAACGAGAAGTACTATATAACTTTTGGCCAAGATTGTATGTAATTAATTATATGTAATCCTCCTTCTATATCCAAGGGAATAACTTCTCTGCTTAATTTTGTGAATAAGAGAGATAATGTCATCAACTTAATCTGATTTTTCTGGGTTTCTTAGTTTGATAGGACTCTTACTTCATATTTTTTTTTGGGAATGATCAAATGCAAAAAAGGAATTGATTTCTATTTTTAAACAAGAACAAGTGTACGTTAAAATCTTGTGAATAGAATAATCATAACTACTACCGCTTCAACAATATTCAATATCTACTAGTAATAATACTTGAATACAATAATGAATTAATTAAATACAGGATGCATATAATTGTTACGAAAAGAAAATTCCTCTAAAACTTAAAGTCAATAATAGTGGTTTCATTTCACCACATCACAGTTCTAAATTGAGTTTATTTGAACAAAAAACGAATTGAATAATATGCTGCACTCACATGTTAGAGTGCTTCAATTTCTATTTTGGTTTATAATTTTAACTACCCACATCGTTGATAAGACATCTCAGCCAAGATTTTTAATAAGCATATGTATATGGCCATTGAACCCAAAAAAAGAAAAAAAAAAGAAAAAAAAAGCCACATAAGACATGAAATAAATTGTATTATTTATATAACTAATATAATATAAATTTTTTGCTTTACATATTCAAATTTGAACAATATAATTAAAATAAATATGTATCCCTCCGATATTTAATATAAGACATGTTTGGGTAATTGATTTTGATCATAAATATAAGATATATTTATCATATTTGTCAACTTTTTTAATTTATCCTTATTAATACTCACTCAATAATAATCAAATAGGAGAGTGGATGAGGGAATAAAAAAGGTGACTAAGGTGTATTATACAAAACACGTATTATTAAATAATTTAACTGATTTTTTTAATCTAATTGAATTAAATAAAAATATCTTATATCAAAGACTACAGGAAATATAAATATGACTTCTTGTATTTTATACATATAATACTCCCTCTGGTCTTATTTATGAGATCCAGTTAACTTTTTTGGAGAATTATAAAAAAATCCTAAGAAAGCTAATTACATTACTTAATTATATCATATATCATATTTTATTACATTATATATTAGTTCATA
>JBAGKO010000016.1:8662197-8675599 GCA_037177275.1 Acacia concinna
ATAATATACTTCAATTAGCCTATTTTAATACATATTCAAAGTATGAAATGTTTGAAACATTCAAGTACATAAAGAAATATGAAGAGATCAAAATACATAAAGATCTTATGATAATAATATGTAATGTTTAGTGACTAAAATTAATTTAGAGGAATGTAAAGACAAATATATTATCATACAAAATAATGAATAATTATGATATTCATAGTCTTTTTCTAAATTTTCCCTACTACTTGATCATCCATAAATTTGACATATATTATATATAGTTAATAAACATTGTTTTATCTATCAAATTAAAATCAACATAACTTATTCATGATGAGTTTTCTTATAAATTAAATAAATTCTCATTCTCTCACATAAACTCTTACATGTATATATGATTTTTCTTTCACAAATGTCACATACAATTAATTTTGTTCCAATATATATCATATCATATATCACGTCATGATTAATATATGTAACTTACAGGTATCATAAGAAGCTGTTGGGGTGTTGAAGAAATAACAATATGAAAATTGAGAGAGAATACAATGAATTACCAATACCAAAATAATATAGCAATTGAAAAGTATTTGAATGTAATTCAATAGTAATGAAACATTTAGGAACTAAGAAAAATTGCATATATATGTAAAGCAATATAATAATAGTGCTCGAAGAGATGAAGACATGACTAAAATGAAAAACATGGCTAATAATGAAAAAAGTATGTACCTCGATGTTAGCATATATGAATTGCCCGTTTGATAAGAATATATAGAGCACTAGAGAAACATGAATCCCATGAAGAAAGTAGTTGTGGGGTTGACATAGTAAACTCCATTGATGTATAAATAATAGTCACATACACCATATACTTAAAATTACAAATAAATAATATAGTTGTATATAAGAAAAATAAATAAACAACTTAAAATAGGATTATACAAATAAATAATAGAACCCTTTCAATTTGAGAGTTCTAAGGTATATTGACATTAGCCATGAAATGGAATTCAAATTATAAGTATCCACACACCATAATGTTTAAATTTGCAAATGAATTGGAACTATAATTTAAATTTCAAAATGGTCAATAATGATATTTTTTGTCTACTTAATTTCATAGATCACTTATTTACTTATTGATATCACAATAATAAGTTCATATGATAATTTTTCTCACACAAGTTAATCATAATAAATTTAAACAATAATCAAAATTAAACTATATATATAGCCTTATGAGCTAATAATTATTTTTTTTGCATCTACAATAAATTTAGGCATAGTTCTTCACTACTACTCATTGCCTCTTTAAATATTTTTATAACATTTCATTATCTTTTTAGATTTACAACAATTTTGCCCTTTACTTTCAATAAATCAATTATTATTATTATTATTATTATTATTATTATTATTATTATTATTATGTCCATAAGAACATTATTTTAAATGATCGTGGCAAGCAATAAGCCATTGAATTCCAATTGTCAATTTTTTTATTATCAATTTAGGCATTAAGTATATGATTACAATCATTTTCTCATAAATTTATTTTGTGCTTTCAATCCAATTTAGGCATTAAGTATATGACAACCAATATTCTTTCATTATCTATTTAGGCATTGAGCATATGTAATTGTAACAAAATCGGTTAATAAGTCTTCAAGATTCTTACTTTTAAATCGTATGATTCTCTACAAATTATTTTATCTTCAAGACAATATATAATAAAAATACTTTTTAAAGTTAAAAAGTTCTTTTGTGCTATTCGATTATAAGATTTTGAGGCTTTAACACTTGTAACAATTTAATCATAAAAATGCTACAAATTTTTCTCTTTCATGCCTTTTATTGTAACTACAAGATGGTCTTTTATAAAAAAATCTATTATCAAAGAACCATTTTCTTCTTTTTCATGCCTTATATTGAAAACACGATGATCTTTTACCAAAATCCATTATCAAAAGTGATATGACTTTTGGTTATAATGTGATAAGACTTCTGGTCATGATCTTATAGTTGTTATAGTTATTAGTCATTCAATAAAATTTAAAGAATAATATAATAAACTAAATTAAAATTAATATATAATTAAATATAAACAACACACACACACAACAAACTAGATGAGAGAAAGGAACAAAAGGCATAGACAATATGAATTATGTTTATATATAAACATTGTAATTAAACCACCATAAAGATAAAAAAATATAAATAAATTAATACCGAAGCAACAAATTATAGATATAAGAAACTAAATAAAAGTACGTAAGAAACATAAAACAATATAATGTAAAAAAATACAAAGAAACTACTTTAATTACATGTAAACATAAAACAATATAAAATAAATAGTACAAATAAATTGATATATAGATATAAACCATGTAATGTGTGTGTGAGAGACATAGTAAAATCAACAAAACACATTAAAAGATGACAAAATAATATAAAAATAGCAATAAGAAAGATTACAATAGACAACGTTCAAAAATAATAAAATTAGTTATAGAACAACAAATAATGTAAATTAGAAAGATAAAATAATGTAGAGAATAACAACATATAATATAGTATGAAAATGAAAAAGTTAGAGAGTAGAAGAAATAATACATGGAATGAAAACCAAACCGTACACCTTAAGAGCTAACTCGTGTTAATAACGTATTATGAAATAAGAAAGTACAAGAGATAAAATGAAAGAGAAGAAAAGAGAATTAGAGAGAAAGAGGGAGCAATATTTTATTTATTTTGAATGCTTACAAAGTGTAGCATATAATGCTCTATTTATAGGTCAACCTCAACTATGAGTTACATAAACTAAATAGCAAATCCAATCATCTTAAGTGCACAAGTTGTAACATTTAAGTTATGAGTATAAAGACCATTCATTAAAGAGGTTGTGGAGTGTAGAAGATGTAAGGGCAAGAATTGAAGGCTTATGGAGTAGCATGTGAACGGCTAAGGGTCGGAAGTTTATAGACATCTAAATTCTAGTATTTTAGAACAATTTTACATTAAAATTAAGGAATGGAAGGAATAATATATTTCATGGATAATATGCGTGCTTATATTTATTTGCAAGGATTTTATATATGCTGTTCTTTGTTTTGGATGTGGTTCACTTTATTGCTGTATTATTATACCCATGGGGGATTGAGTTATTATTGTAGCATTCTCTTGGCGTAATATCTTTGTTTTTTTTCCCCTCCTGAATTTTCCGTGCCTCTTTCTTAAGATTACTTAGTTTTTTGTTTTTTTTTTCTGTATCTTATTTGTTTTCTTTTTCTTTGTTTATATGTTATTTTGGTCTCCCTATTTTCAATTGTTCAAGGAAAGATATAATCCCTTTTGAGACTTAAACTTCTTGATCTTTTAATAAGCGTGTTTCTCATAATTTAAACTTTATTATATTTTTATGGGAATGACGCATACCACTTTAATTAGCAGTTTGTTCGTTTTTCGGTATTTATTTTGTTCTCAACCCATACTCACCCAGCCTCTAGCATAGATACGATGGGGTTTTTAAACGTGGGAGAATCTTAGAAAAAGACTATCAAAATGTGTAAAGAATAAGTTAATACTGTAAAATCTGTAAATTTTAAATTAGTCTTTTGGGAGGAATATGGAATTTTTTAAACTTGAAATTTTGTGAAATTACATAAATGCTCCTTGATTTTCACAATAAGAGTATTTTAATCCACAATAAGAGTATCTCAATTCACAACAACTCATAACTTGAATATATAATCTCTATCGTTCTTAATTGAGATACTCTTATTGTGAAAATCTAGAGGCATTTACAACAAGAGTATCTCACTTCACAACAACTCACAGCTTGAATACATATTACCTAAATGCCTTTATTGGTGAGAATTGAGGTACTCTTATTGTGGATTAAGATATTATTGTTGTGAAAATTTATAGGCATTTATGTAATTTCACAAAATTTCAAAATTAAAAAATTCCAGATTCCTCCAAATGATTGATTTAAAATTTGTTGATTTTGAGATACAGAATTGTCTTTTACACATTTTGATAGTTTTTTTTTTTGAAATTCTCTCTTTAACGTGTGTAATCATTAGTTTACCTTTTACAGAAGTTTGGTTTTTTTAGAAAAAGCAAAAAAGAAATAGACATGAAAGGATTCATATTAATTATAGTTTTGAAATTTGGACTGAACCGGCTAAATTCGTTAAATTAGACAATTCAGTTGAGGCTTCAACTCCAGTGTAGTTTTTCTCTTGCCCACATCTAACATGGAAGAAGCCATGGGTGCTACAACATGTTGTGGTCGTGGAAGAAAGAAGAAGAAGCTTTAAGCCGTTTGGGTTAAGATAGGAAAAATGACTTTATAAATTAAGTAACTTGAGAAAAAAGTAATTTATTAGAAGTTACTTGTATTTATATTAGATATATAAGAAGTAAATTATTGGAAGTAGGAGAAATAAATTTTTTAAATAAATAGTTTCCCGTAACCTTTTAAAATAAAATACTTATTTTAAGAAATCTATTTTTACCAAAGTAGTTTACAAACACTCCTAATACAGCAAGTTACTTTTGTTTGGAAGAATTTCAGTTAAGGATTAATGACTTAAATTAATTTTAGTTAAACCCTAAAATGTTCTAAAATTTCACTATAAGACCAATGAACAAAATAAAAATAAGTTTTTCAGGTAAAAAGGCAATAATTCCTTTTATCTTATGAATAACTGTGCAACTGTTCATGAACAAGTAAAATTCTTTTATGAACAACACATTAATTTTGTTTGGGAAAATTTCATTAAAATACCAAATGAATATCTGAAACCCAAAAAGGGAGCCCAATTTGCAAAATGCCACTTTGGTCTTAGGGGGACTTTGAAATTTTTGAAATTGGGTGATGTGACAACATGTCAAAGGAGAGAGAGATGTGCTAATTAGGTGCCTTGGTAATCATGTTATGAGTTTTGTTATTTATATTATAAGTCTTATTATTTCCGCTACTGATTATGTCAAAATGTGTTCATCAGCCTAAAATGCAAAATTAGGACGGGTTTATTAATCATATTATGAGTTTTGTTATTTATATTATGAAGCTAGTTATTTCCACTATTGATTATATTAAAACACACAAGCACTCACTGTATTTACTCAACTTAACATGCAAACTCAAGATTTTAACATAATTGGTAGTGGAAATCATAAAACTTCTAAGGTAAATAACAAAACACGTAACGGGATAAATAAGCTCGTCTTAAATTTTCATTTTAAGGCGGTGAATATTTTTTATTATAACTTATAACATAAATAACAAAACGCGTAATATAAATAACAAAACTCATAATAGAATTATTAAGTTAGACTTGATCAGCACATCACTTTCTCTCCTCTGTCAACCTCACCCCCCCAAAAAAAAACCCAATTTCAGAAATTCCATATTCCTCCCCAAAACCAAAGTGACATTTTATAAATTAAACTCCCTTTTTTAAGTTTTAGACATTCATTTAGTATTTAATAGATTTTTTTTTTGTCCGGTGAAGCTCCTTCAAACTCTCAAAGTACTAGTTAAGTTCTTAGAGCTCCTTTGTGGGGTCACGGCCAGCTTATATGTCTTTTCCTCCCTTCTCCGTGTGTTTGACTATTAATTATTGAGAGAAAAGAGGTCACGTGGGATAAAGAGAAGAAAGGAGAAAAGAATTTGTAATGTTACATCTCCAGACTCCAATCCCCTAGTTTTTTACTCTTTTTGCTTTGTTGTACGTGTCCTGTATTTTTTAAGACTAAACCTAAACATTTATAATCATTTCTAAATAACATAAAAAAAAGGTAAGAGAAGAAAAAAAATTATGAAGAGGAAAATTCAGCAAAGAAAAAAAATATGAAAAGAAACAGAAATAAAAATAATTTCATATGCACTGACCGTTGAATACTTTGTGCAAAAGAAAAAAAAAACTCATTTTTTAATATTTTATTCAGAATTTCATACTTAAATACTACAATCTTCACTTGTTCATTAGTCTGGACCTAAATTAATTCTAGTTTCACTTCGATATGATATACTATTTAGAGTTTGTTTGGGAAGGTCTTATTTGAGATAATAAGATCTTATTTGCAGAGTACGAGGTAAGTATGTGAGAGGGGTCTTTCTCGTACTGCGTAATAAGATCTTATTTTTAAAAAATAAGACCTTCCCAAACAAATGCTTAATCGGTTTAGAGGCCAATTCGGATTTACTAGCCTTGATATTAATCTTTGTTCACTTTTATAATATTATTTATTAATATTTGCTTGTTTTCATTAAAAAAAAAAGTTTTCATTTTTTTGTTCGCCATCGTAATAATTTGTGATGTCTTTGTATAGTTTATAAGCCATTTGTTATCAGACCCTCAAGTTTCTCACAGCACTTGTCTCCAGTTCTCGAGTTAAGCCACTTCAGAGAAGCTTCCACATAAAGCTTCCTATTCTTTCAAATATATTTTTGTAATTTTTTGGTGTCTAGATACGTTGAAGAAGGCTTAAATTCAAGTTTACTACTCCTCCGTGGTTATTTATAATACCTTTTTAGAAAATCTTAATAAAATCTTAAGAAAGATAATTACTTTAAAACATTAAAGTTTATTATTTTTCTTTAAATTATGTTGTTTGACTTATGAACTACTATATAATACAATAAAACATAATATATGATATTATTAAGTAATATAATTAATTTTTTTAAAATTTTCTTAAGATTCTTTAAAAGGGTCTTATAAATAGGAACGGAAGGAACACTTGCTTACTTTTTTTTTGTTCTAGAATTTAAAACTCAAATTTTCTTATCAGTGAAACATAATGATTTTGAAAGAGAGAAATTCTCCCGTCCCCTCTGAATATGGTCATATACCCGCGTGAAAATATATTTCAAAACAATCATAATTTCGAATAAAAATACAAGACAGAAGCGATTTTTTTTACTTTTTTTTTTCTTGCCTTCAACTGCAAACCGCAAAAGCTCATCTAAATCAATGTTTATAAAAATAATTTTTATTTCAATTATATTTTACAAATTGAAATTAGTATAAAAGTTAATTACTTATAAAAAAAATCAATTAGTGCCATATGATTTATATCAGGATACATTTTGATAAAAAAAATATAGTCAATTTGAATACCCTTTCGATTTTGGGTTAAGTTGTATACAGTATCTTAAAGTAATTTTTTTAGCAATCCTGACTATTTGAAACTAATTTTTAATTTATTCATCACTCTAAATTATTTTTTTAGTACTCAATATCTTAATGTAACTTTTAATATAATTTTCCCCTTAAAAATACTTTTCCAAATATGATATGGATTAATGTTTTTAAATAACCTTCAACTTTTTTTAAAGGAGCAAAAATAACCTTAAACAATTTTTAGTATTAAAAGTAACCTTCAACTTTTGAAAAATAAGTAAAAGTAATCATGTCTGTTAACTTTAATATTTTAAAGTGTAAAAATAGCCATTAACTTATACTAAAAATGTAAAAAGTAACTATTAATTTTTTTTACATACACAAGTAACTGAAAGTTGACTTTTGAAACATTAATTCACAAGTTTTTATATTGTTTATACAAGTTGGAGTCTAAGAAGATTTTAATTATGAAATAATTAGGAGTGACGTGGATTATCTCAACCTTACCATATGCATATGCAATTTTTTATTGCCTCTTAGTTTTCCTCTCAGATTTCCTACCTTAAAATGTACTTAGTGCTGGTTGTGGGATTAATTTAACAATTGTGATCACAATATTTTAAAGGCTGGTGTTCATGTTGGATATTTGAACTTTTGAAATTTGAGTGATAAATTTCTTTTACTTTGTCATTCTTGTTAAAATAAAAAATATGACTTTTAATAAGTTTTTATTTGACTTTTATCTGGGAGGCGATGAAAGATCGCATATGTATATGGTAGGGTTCGAATAAGCCACGTCACTTCTAGTCACCTCATAATTAAAATCCTCTTAGACTTCAACTTGTATAAATAAAATAAAAACTTGTGAATTAATGTTACAGAAGTCAACTTTTAGTTACTTGTGCATGCAAAAAGAATTTATGGTTACTTTTTACACTTTTAGAATATGTTAATAGCTATTTTACACCTTCAAATGTTAAAGTTAACAGATGTTAGTGGCATTAACAACCATAGTGAATTTTGTTTCCTTTTAAAAAGGTGAATGTTACTTTTTGCATAAAAAAATTATTAAAGGTTATTTCTGCTCTTTTGAGAAAGGTTGAAAGTTGTTTATGAACCTTAACCCATATGATGTTGGGTGCAATTTGAAAAATGCATTAGAGTGATGGATGCATACAAAAAATAAGTTTAAAAACTTAGTACTATTAAAAAAATATTTTAAAATGTTGGATGTTATACTTAACCCTTTAACTTTTGCAATCCCTAAAAGCTTTAAAATGTGGACTTTAGATCTATCTTTGTTTTTGGGAACAAACATAAAATCATTTAACATGTGCCATTTGAATTGATGGTAGAAGTTGTTTTTCAAATATGATTTATGATATACGGGTGAAGTATGTGAAAGGAATTAAGTTTGTTTTATCTAAATGTGATTTTTTAAACACAAATCTAAATAGGCCAATCCAAAAGTACTCCCCGTCCCTTGTTGTAAGCTTCAATTAACTAATTTATGTTCATTAAATAAATAGTTAAATTTAGTTAAAATCAATAAATACAATTTTCTCATGATATTCAAATTTGTATTATCATCCTTAAAATATAAGGTAATTGCTTATTACCTCAGTCAACGTTTTCTTGATTGCCCCGCGTGTGGGTTTCTTTTTGGGGTTCTCAGCCCATACTCATTAGAAGAGGCTTCCCTCTTTGGCCCCTCCTTATACCAAAATTACATTATTTTAGGTAGTTTTAGTTATAAAATGTGAAAGTGATTTATTTTAATTTTACTCTTTTAGAAATAACATTCAGTGTCTTCAAATATTTTTTAGTATCACCCATTATCTTAAAATAATTTTTTGTGTACTATGTGATAGAATATTTTTTTAGTAGCTCTCATTAACTGGAAAGCTGTACTCAGAAGTATTTTTTCAGTAACACTAGTTTCTTAAATTAACTTTGTCATTTATACTGCATGATAGTAAAAAAATATTTCATGATGTAGCTTGTCAATATTGGGTGTTATTGAAAAAATTATTTTATGTCACAAGTTAAACAAAAAATTATTTTATAATTCTGAATACCACTAACAAAAATATTTGAGGACACTTAATATTTTTTTTCAAAAAAAAAAAAAAAACCTTCATATTTTACCTCAAAACTACTCAAAACAGTATAATTTTAGGGCAATGGAAAGGTTAAGGATAGGAATGGCCAAAGAGGTGATCCAGATCCATACTCACCCAGACTCTGGTATACGTGGATGGGATTTTAATTTTTAACGTGCGAAACCATTTTACCTTTCACCGAAGTTTGAATTTATTTTCCAAACAAGTGATGGATATGAAAGGATGTTATATTAATCTCTGTTCACTTTTATAATACTTCTTTTAATTTTAAATATAAGACATAGTTAAATTTTTAAAAATGATTAAATATATTAGTTAAATTAGTTAATTATTATAATATCACATACTGTTCCAAAAATACCCTTAATTTACTATTTTAAATTTATCATTTCTCCTTTTGCATATATTTATGGCAAGTGGGGGAGGAAGTACAATTTATCCTTGTATATATTTGAATTATTTTGATGTCTAATTATAATTAAGGGAGTATTGATATAGCTAATTTAGAAAAAAAAATGATTAAATATGAAAGAGAAAGTGGATATAAGTTTTATATTTAGGATCAAATCAAATTTTCAATTACAGTATCTTTTATTAATAGGATGGGGGGGGTTTTAATTAATATTTGCTTATTCACATTAAACATGCTATTTAAACAAAAATTCAAATAAGTCAATCCAAAACTAACGTTTAGCTTATGAAATGGAGTTTGGGGCCTTTCGGAGTCAATAATGGCAATCCAAACAAGTGGTTTAAGGGACTTTTGGGGTTACCAAAGGCCAAAGGGCAACCAAACTAACCCCTTTGGCAATTAGACATTTTGTGAACAGGTTACCTAATGGTGGGTCTAAGGGTCTATTTGGTTGGCAAGAGGGAAGAGAAAATTTCTCTGAGTGATATTTAAAAAAAGAAAAAAAGGTTATGAAATTTTAATAAAGATAAAATATAAAATAAAAGAGTAAAAAAATTAATTAAAAAATTTTAATCACATTTCTCTAATTTTTTTTTAAAAAAATTTAAGTCATAAAAATTTTATCTCCCTTCCCCCATTCAAATCCCTCATATTAAAACATCCTCTAACTATTTGGCTGTTACCAAAATTTCCATTTACCGAGGCTACGATAACAAATGTAATCACAAGGCTAATTACTGTATATAAGATGTTCAAATATGAATTCATCGAAGTGTTTCGTTGAAAAAGTTAGTAATTAATTACTCCGTATTAACTATTTAATATTTATAAGTGTACGCCAATTTAGAAATATAGATGCATGATCCTACGGGCTACTCTGTCCGCTGGCTTTTAGCTAAATTGGCAAGTTCATGAATCATTGTTACATTATTCCACGATCACGGCTCCCCTCGTTCCACCTAAAAAAAACAAAAAAGAAGCAAAAACAGTACTTGGCGACTAATTTAGAACTCAATAAGTTACGAGTTGTTCAACGGGCAATATAATATAACTTCTTTTATAAGAAAAATAAAAAAGACACTTAAAAAAGGAAAGAACCCTTGCCAAAGCTGAAGTTCTGTTGGCATGCACTTCGCCTCAGGGGTCAGATGTCGGAGCTATTGCGCCGGCGTCTATAGTTTTGATGAGAACTTGAGCAAACCGACTTACTATTTAAGTATAGATATTGACAACTTAACAGCTTAAATTTTAATGACAAGTTGAATAAGTACAATAACAACTTACTTATAATAATTCACAACTATGGTATATAAAGAGAATGATAATTTAGGGAGCTCAAATTGTCAATATCAATACTCAAGTTGTCATTTTTTTTATTCAACTTGCCAACAACTCCTTAAGTCAATTTCTTACGTCTTTAATCATTTACATTACCCATTTAGTTAATATCATTATGTCTTTATTTAATATCATTTATACCATTAGTTACTTAGTCAATAATATTACACATTTAGTTAACATTATTACTCATTTAATTAATATCATTACACAATTAATCAATATGTTTACGTCTATAGTTAATATCTTTACTCCTTTAGTTAATATCTTTATGACCCTAGTCAGTACCAGTACGCCTTTAATCATTTCCGTTACTCATCCAGGTCACAAGTAGTTAAACACAACATCATAAACTCTTCTTGGCCTCTTGGGTACTCATGGATTCCCCAGCCAAAAAGTCTGCAAAGAAGGGCCATATTCATATCACCGTCTATATCTACACAAAAGAAAAGAGAAACTCCAAAAAGATATGGCCTTATTAGCCACCTCAAGTTTACTATGCTTTCATGTTGTCTCTGCACAACCAAGTAATTAGAAGGAGAGATGTTGGAATCGGAAAAACAACCGAAAGATTGATGCATTAAGGAAAAGCATAAAAGCTAAGAATGTAACAAACAAAGTGCAAGATACTTGGCCACAAACATCTCTGCACATACAAATCATCGAACTTCTTATGGTAGTATTGCCATCCATATTCTCCCATCATCTAAGCGTATTCATTGAAGCAAATTAGGTCAAAGAGGAAGCTCGAAGAACCAACTGACACTTTCAGGTAGATTTGGCCAACAACTTTCAAAACCAAAGAGAAGGAAGACATTGAGAAAGGATAAGGATAAGGGACGACAGTTTATAGCCACCGTAAAAAATCACGTATTCACTATTGGGATCCATCATGGCTACCACCGGATGTCACACATCACTACCATCGACCTCCCTCTTGCTCTTCATCGTTCGGTTGACCTCATCATTGTTGGAGGGGCTGAATTTTTTATAAGTATAAGAAAAAAAAATGAAAAGAAAGTAATACACAATATCTTCAAGGTACAGGCAATATTTTCCTTTAAACTTAATTCATCTCATCTAAACTTATCTTATATGGTATAAGTTAGATTAACAGGCGACTTTCTTGCATGATGCAACAATGACCCTAAGTGTGGATTGCATTTTCATTATTCAAGTAAGACAACAATAACTTTTATAAAGTGATAATTTAACTTTATCTTTGTGTACACTCAATGACAAAGGTTAATCACAAATGAAGTGATAGTACATACTATTTATAGACTATGGAGTGATACCTCTTGAAGCAATACTTTTTCAATTAAAAGTCATAACCATATGTTAGAGTCATGAATCCCATCCATATGTCCATTCATGAATTAAAATAACTTAAAGAACCAATAGTTATTCAAAATGACTCTTCTATGAAGAGTTACACTTATATAATATGTAAAATTTTCTTAAAAATCAACACAACCTTTTACCAAAAACTTTTAGTCATAACTTTTCATATGCGTCTCTAGAAATTAAAGAAACACTACCTTTGTGACTTTTAGTATTATAACTCCTTAAACTACTATTAACATAAATTTCTTAATTTATAGGGACATGATTTTTTAACAAACATATATCTTTATTTTAAAATATGCTAACAATCACCATCGTCCTTCATCTCACCATCCTATTTTCATCCTCACCATCACCATTGTTTGCTCCATCCTCACCACCACCAACATATAGAGGGGAGGCAATGACTTTCGAATGGAGAAGGGAGAGAAGGAAATCGGAGTTTGGCAGAGGTAGATGTCAGTGAGGATTGAGGAAATATAGAGAGAGAGGAGAGAGGAGAGAGTGAAAAATAGAAAGAAGAAGGAGAAAGCATATAAGTCTTTAACTCAAACTTTGATATCCTATATTCCTACCATATGACATCTTCGTCATTTGCAAATATTAATAGATTTTTATAAGTTTTGAAAGTTGGTATGGTATCTATTTGTCTTTTTTCTTATATATTTTTTAATTTTTTTTAAAAAAAAGTGCAGTGTTTTTTTTAAAAAAAATAATTAATACTACCTTCGGTCCTATTTATAAGACTAAATTGACTTTTTTGGAGAATTCTAAGAAAATCCTAAGAAAGCTAATTACATTACTTTAAGACATTAAAATTTATTATTTTTCTTCAAATTATATTGTTTGACTTATGAACTAAAATATAATATAATAAAATATGATATATGACATGATTAAGTAATGTAATTAGCTTTTTTAGGATTTTTCTAAAATTCTTTAAAAAAGTTAACTGAGTCTTATAAATAGAAACGGAGGGAGTATTATTCGGACACAAAGGAATTTGTCCCTCTCGGATTTCACAAAAATGTTGTGAAGAATCTTCA